>VZRJ01006838.1:0-26989 GCA_013397565.1 Ptilonorhynchus violaceus
TTTCAGATTTATTTGAGCAAAATGCAATAAATATGCCGCTTCAATTTTAACTGCTGGAATGCAGCCAGGGTTTTTAATGAATCTGGCCTGTGCGATTGAAGTGGTCCAGGATCTCAAAAGCTCTGGGCACTGTTAGATTATACACACAGACATACACACACACATATCTCCCCCCACCTCCCCTTCCCTTGGGGCTCTGTGAGTCACATGCGACTGCAGGTTTTTCAGATTCGGCTCTGGTTAAAATTAGCAAAAGCCTTTATTATTCAAGAAGAGGAAGGATTCCTATCACAGCTGCTGAGAACTGCCATATTTTTCGTGTATTTGCTGCATCGACCTATTATAATTTAGCTTTATCTGTTACTCTTTGTTTCCCTAAAATATAGTAGCAGGGCTTGGTCCTGTCAACACTGAATTTTAATTACAAGTTCATGAAGATCACTGCATTAATCTGAGGCTGGACCATCATGGATTTTTTTTCTGTACAATTGGCATCTCTACAGTTTCAATCATTCATAGTGATGTTCTGCAACAAGGTGCCATTGGGTCTGTGCTGAGAGAGGCACTAGTTTTGCAAGCTTGAACAAAAGATGTACTTCAAGCAGCTGCAAAGCCCTTGTTTTAGGTATCAGAGCAGGTGACAAAGGGCTTTCACCCCAAAGTCCGAAGGCATGTAACTCAAGTGTGGATATATGAAGTCAAGTACCAGATTCATTCAACTCACAAGCTGCGAGCGTTTAAAAGGAAAAGAAAACCAGCAAAATGAGTTATGATATAGTAAATATGGCCCATGTCAACTCAGCAGGAAGGTTTTGGCCGGATCCCAGGAGACATTGGACCAAAATTGCCACGACCCGTGGGAACGGGCCTGCTCTGGTAGAAATACAGTGTCACTGCTGGAGCTCCGCCATTCCTCGTGGGTCCAAACCGAAGCGGAGGCACTCCGCCAGGGCCACATGGAAAAATCAGAGGATGTCAATTCTCCTGTGCCTCCATCTGCGGATAATTGGTTGAGCACTAAAACTGACAAGGAAAATTTTGTTTTAGAAATATGATAAAGAGAACAAACAAAAGACAAGAAATAAAAATTTATGTAAACATAGTGGTTCCCAGAGCAACCATAAATGAGCCACATTGCATATATAGACGAAGGCATAAAAGTTAATATCATGTGCAGCAGTACCGTGCACTACATAGGTACCCCTGGGACCGTGTTACATTTGCTACGGGACCCATCATTTTGAATGGTTTGACTTTTACGCTTTTAAAGCCTCAAACACAACATTGCAGCAACGCCAGGTGGGAATAGGGCATTTGCTGTTTATCTGTTTGTTTGTGTGGAAAAAGAAAGGACTGTTTGAACAGAATGAGAGACAAGCTGTAATTTTTTCTCCCTTTGCATACCAGAGACAAAGGTTGCAGGCTTTGATCTCAAAGATATCTGAATAGTTTTGTTAGGGTGTTCCTCCTCACTGATTTAGTACTCACAAAGTGAGATGGCAGGAGCAGGCAACAGCTCTCCTGTTGAGATAGGGCAGCTCAAAGGATGTCTTATAGCACAATGTAAAGCACGAGGCTTTTCCTTAAGTAAATGTGGGAGTGCAGAAGGGATCAACTCAGCCATGTAAAGTGTCAGTCCTGAAATGCCTAAACTGCTTGGAAACATGCCTTCAGCTTGCTCTTCTATTTTTTGCAAGTGGTTATCCCGAGTTTGATTCCCCGCTCCCCCATGCAGTTGTTGACATCAGTAACATGGGTGTAAAATGTCACCCGATCAGAAGGCAGCCAGCATTCACCTTGCATTTGTATTCATGACTATACAAGGAAGAGGGCAGCACCAGGTCAGGCCCACTGAGATCCACAGAGATTACTTTGTCAATGTGGGATGTTTATGTTCTGATGGGGTGTTTTATAATCGACTCTTAAAACTGTGCCGCAGCCTATTTGTTCTGGTTTCATGGCAGGGCAGACTGGAACATAGGAACTGTTGTGGTTTTCCACGGTCACTTTTTCTTATTATTTTTGTTTTTTTAAGGCAAAGTATTGCATTCCCCCCCTACCAGCCCCCCTCACGGTTTTGCTCAAAATTTCCAAAATGTAAAGCATTTGGTTTAGGATCAGACCAGTCACCCACTGGTGTGGGCACCAGTGCTTTCCCAAGCCAACCAAAAACCATTCCTGGGAGCAAGTGCCCCTCCTTTCTGTCTCACACCTGTCCCAGTTTCTTGCCACACTGAGGCACCCACATGCATCCACCACAAGATGTCCTAAGGGCAGCTCCTCCCTGTTCCCATCTGTGGTGGATTGACCCCGGTCACATGCCTTGCACCCACTCAGCTGTGCTGTCACTCCCACTTTTCAACGGGACAGGGGGAGAAAAAAAAAGGGTGGAAAAACTTGTAAAAGTGGCAACTGAGAAAAGTTAACGGGCAAAATTTGCACTGGACTTAGTCTGGGAAGATGATGTGATGAATGTGTAAGATCACCAGGGAAAACGTGAGCTGCAAGAGGGAAAAGGTACAGGACTTGATCCAGGTGCACTGATGCAGTGAAACCAGGGCTTGCACCCCTTGGCCATCAGCACCACCTACTGACACCTTCGTCTGCTGGGTGCCTCTGTCCTGCTCCACCCTGACAGTGCAAGGACAGGCTGTGGGGTTCCATCTGGAGATCTGAGCCACCTGTGTCTCCAGCCCTGAGGCTCCAGACGAGAGGCATTGCTTGCGCTCATCTTAGCAATAACCCTGAGATGAACTCTGTGTTAGGGAATCGAATTGGGGAATGGGAGAGTGACTTATAAAATCCCAGAATCATTTAGGTTGGAAATGCCCTCCAAGATCATGGAGTTCAAACATTCGCCCAGCACTGCCAGGGTCACCACTAACCCGTGTCCTCAGGTGCCACATCTATATGGCTTTTAAACCCCTCCAGGGATGGGGACTCCACCAGTGCCCTGGGCAGCCTGTGCTGGGTCTTGACAACCCTTTCAATGAAGAAATTTTTCCCAGCATCTGACCTAAACCTCCCTTCATTCAACTTGAGGGCATTTCCTTTGTTCTATCTCTAAGCTGCATCTCTTTCTGATTTGCTGTTAGGTGGTGGTGAGATTCTTTGCCTGCCACTCCTATGTTGACTTCTGAAAGTTTGTGTGGGTCTGAGCTAGCCAGTGTGGAGCTGTTATTTGTACCCAAGCACAGACACCTAGCCCAGGTGGCATGACTGGACCTCTGGAGATGTCTTCTCTCTGTTGATCATCTAAAACCCTAAAATAACTTGGCTTTGACGTCACTGGGTGACTTGAAACATTTTGCATGTTTCTGTTTCCTATTCCATTTCTTGTTCTTAACTCTTTTTCTTCCCTTCTCTGTTTAGTGATGTGGCTCATTTCTCATTTCTTATGTCTATTGTGACTTGTACAGTTGGGACCCCAGCCTTCATTGAAGTCAAACGCTTCATCTAATTAATAATAATAAAAAAGGAAAGTAATATACTCTTTGTACAAAAATTTAAATTTTTTTTCTAATTCCTGTTCAGTTGAAACAGCTCATTTCTCTTGAAATGCAATTGAAATGTCATTAGTATTTTCATTAGCAGGATGACTGATGATACAAGGCAGGCAAGTAGATTTTGGGCCTAGGCTGATAAATGTCCGTGACGTTTTTGTAAGACCGTGCTAAACACTTTAGAAGTCACATGCCAAGTAGGTCCAGATCATTTAAAAAAACAGAAGACTTACCCCCCCCCCCCTTTAACTCCTGGAATGAGAAACAGCCACAGAGCGATACAGAAATAGCACAGCAAGCCCTGGAAATGCCCACCAGTTGCCCAACACTTTTTTTCTCCATTGAAACAATTAATCCTCATCAATGAAGATATTTTACTGATGCATCTTTGGCATTTCATGGGGGACTTTTTCTATCTCTGAGGATTCACAGTTCTAGATGAAATGGCTCTTTTGCTTGTGGGAAGGAGAGAAATTCCTGTGGAGAAACCCAGCTTAAGACCTAACCATAACTTAGGCTGCCTTGAGAGGCTTTTTTTTGAGAGGTTGAGCTGGGTTTGAGTGATACATGTGTGTAATTCTTCATGATGGTTTTGCTTCCAGAGTATTTTCCCAACACTAAATGAATAATGAAGAATGGATAAACAAGAAGGGAGAGGAAACGTTAAGCTTAGTTAGTTGTCTCATCATTCTGAGACTTATTGCCCTCTTTGCTTTGAGGTAGTTTCAAACACAGATGAAGGAAATGATGCACTTAGGAGTGGCTTGTACTTCTATCACTTGGATAGGCTATATTTATTTCATTGATTTCTTCTGTACAGACTAGCAATTGTAGAGCTGTATCCTGTAGGTTCCTGTGTTTTCCTCTGACCTGCAATTTTAAATTGCTTATTTGATAGATTTTTTTCACCATTAATAATATTTATGCTCTGTTTACTGGAAGAAAAAGTGTATACTAGCTTTTCTATACTGTAAAGCCAAAAACCCCTGCCATGGGGCAGAAAATATTATTTCCAATTTTCAGCCTGGGTAACAAATCCATCCTAAAGGGTCAGTGGGTGCTTCCACAGCTTAAATTTCCTGCTCATATTCCTTGATGCCTTGCATCACAGCCATTTTATTTCCCATTCAAGGAAGAGTTGACAGGACCTGTTTGTGCTGCTCCTTCACTGGTGACAGGGGTATATTTACAATTATGAGATATTTCCCTACCCACAAGAGACTCTGGGACAAGCAAGAACGAAGGCTCAGGGGCTCGATTCATTTGCCCACTCGTGGCTGTCAACTGTCATTTGAGATGCCTAGGATATCCTGCCTGGCCTCCAGCTGCTCTTGCAGAAGGGCGGAGGTCTTGTCTCGAGCCCTTTATCATATCTGCAGCCTCCCTCGGATGATTCAAATACCTCAGGGCATTTCAGATACAACCAGGTGCCTGCATAGACTCCTGACTCCTGGCCCAGGGATGCACCATCCACATTTGAGCCTCTCCTTTTTGAGTAGGAGGAATTTACACTTGAGTGGTGGTTTGGCCACAGAGCTTCAGGGGGAGGATGGCTCCTCTCACCCAAATACAGATATCCACAGCATAAGATTGCTGTGTGAGTTGGATTTCTCCGCTTTCATTATGGTCAGTGAAAGTTTAGCTAATGGAGCCTGGAAAATAAATAATCTTGCACTAAAGTAGACCCCACTTTTTCAGCTGGAACACCCACTCCACTCTTCTGACTGCATCAGTTTCATCTTTGTAGCCTTAAATACATAGCTCTCTTATAGACACATGGGTTGCTGCCACCTGAAGTGAGATGAACCTGCTATTCCCTTGTTATTAAAAGAAAACGCTGTCAGGAGGGTGTTAAGTACAAATCCATAGATTTGTTTATGAAGACAAAATTCAAAACACCGAATTTGATTGAGCTGTTTTCCTGGGCACTTGTCCCAGTAGGAAAAAAACAAGACCTGAGTGCCTTTTCACACCCAAACTGCTAAATAAAATCCCTTTAGATTTTGTCTTTCCAGAATTCTATATTTTCTACAAAACTTCCAAGGCCAGCTTTTGCAAACAATTGTCTGAAACTGGAACCTATCCTTGTGTCAGTCTGTACTGGGACACCGAGTTCTGAACAAAGAAAGAACACTATTAACCTAATTTCAGGCATAAAGGTTGGAGAGCCCATGCTTGGCAGTTTCCTGACATTTGTTGTTTTTTCCATAGGGCTATGACCTGACCAAAATCTCAGTCAGGGTCAGAATTTCAGCAGATTCTGTCTCTGTTCCATCTCTGCTTTTGTACAATAAAATTCTGCCACCCCAGCAAAGCAGTCATAATTAAAAAAAAAAAAAAAAAAATCTTTGCTTGCATAATCTTTGCTTCATCATGATGCTCTCTCAGAGTGGATGTTTAAAGAGAACATATTCCTACCCTGATCCACCATTCTGTATTTTGTCTGCCTGGTGCTGTAAAATAAGCATGTAAGCCTACGGGGAGAGCAATTCACTGCTTGAAGAACCTAAAATACTCTGTTTTGGCTCCAGTAAATGTGAAAACTGAAGACAAGCTTGCACCAAAGCCATGCAGAAAAGCTCTCTGCAAGTTTAGAGTGACTCAAGCATAGATGTGCAACCCTAAAGTTGATAGCATAACTCCAAATGTCAGTGGTTAAGAGCGTTTAGGCTTTTCCCTGTATGCTCACTCTTCTGGTTCTTGTCAATCTGCTTTTCACACATGTCTGTAATAAGTGATTTCCCTCCTCCAACTTCTTTCCAATCTATTCTTTGTCTCCTATTTCCATCTATTTCCCTATTTCATTCCACTTTGCACTCTTCACCTCTTTAACCTTTTCTTCATCAGTCAGATCCCTTCTTGTGTCTGTGCTCCATAGAGGCACTCTCTGACCTTGTTATATGTGGTCTCTCTGCCATCCTTCTTCCACTGTTGTAGGAAGCAGTCTCCAGCAAGAATTTTAATGAAAAACAGTCTCAATAAAGTATTTCCTTCAGAATTTTCCTTTGAAAAGAATGTAAAACAGAAGATTTTACACTAAAGTTCATATCACAACAATAGTGTGTCACTGAGTATTTTAACAGGATAAAAGCAAAAGGTTGAACTTCAAGAAAAATTTGTATCTCTATATCTGGTTTTTCTCCATTCATAGGAACACTGAGCTGTTTAAATAAAGCCAAACATTGTACCATATTTGATAATTTTCACATATTTTAGCAGTTTTCAAATGTTGTTAAACTTCTTTGTTGCTGAGTTTAATTGTAATTAACACTCATGAGCTTACCTATGCATCTGTTTAAATAGATTTCGGTTTTCATATTACAGTCAATTACTGCAGTTTTCATCATGAAAAGTAAAAAAAAACCAGAACCCTTATCTATTGATCTGAAACACAGAAGAGAGAAGAACGATAGATGCACTCCCTGTGTGCATTATTTTTCATCTCTGTTGCTGATAAAGCAAGCACTCATTTTAGTGATAAATCAGCATTAAAGTGGGATGAATGGACTCACATTTTAAAACAAAGCCAACATGAGACTTTCTAAAAATAAAAACTCGTCTGTTACAGTGGAGTTTTACCTCTTCTATGTTGCAGTGTCTATGGAGACTTCTATTAAGTGCTGAGATTTCACTTGAAATGCATGTCATACTCAGAGAATTTCTCATTGTATGAGCTGTGGCACAGCTTATTACAGATAAAGAAGAAAAATGAAATTGCTCAGCTGCCCTGCCCAGCAGGGAAAATGCTAACTTAGAAATCAGCAGCTGTGGATGCTTTTATCAGCCCCGTGGCTTTCTGCCCATCTTCATCCCACCTGTCCCCACGTACCTCTGTGGTGGCTTTGCCACCTTCATCTGCAGCTGCAGTCAGTAGAAGGGGTGTGGACCCCTTGGGGGATCACCTAGTTTGATGGTAGAGGTGTTCACCTGGTTCTCTTCTTCTCCTTTTGTGTAACCAGATGGATTTCTGGGTTTGAGCAACATCCGTGGTGTAGTTTACTCTTCTGCCACAGACATCACCACGGGACTGCTTAAACTGCTGCAGTGCAAATGTAACATTTAGGCTAGCAAGAAAAATATATCAGCTGAATTTGTGATTCAAACAGATATTTTCTTTTGCTGAATGCATGCAGAGAGAGAACGAGCCTGTTTCTGTAGGAACACTGTGTTTTCTCAGTGCAGGTCTCAGTTGAACTTGCTCAGCAAGATTTTTGTTAATTATTTTGCTAACTTCTTCTCTTAGTTTTCGTCACTTTTTGTGCACTGGATGTGCCTGAAAAATTACTCCCATCATTACACCAGTCCAGCCCTTGTGCATCTTCGTCCTTCCCCCATTAGCAACTGGACTCTTCTGCCTGTGCCTCACGCCAGCACTCTCCTACCGAGGCTGCCAGTGTCCCATTTAATCTGTGATAAATACAAACTACTTCCAACTCCATTTGCTTAGGGGATATCAGCTCTCTCTGCCACATTTAAAAATTATCATCCCTGTTGTTTAGAAAAACAACAACTCAAAATACCACCCTTGACTTTTCTCATTACTTACGGACTGAGAGTTCCCCATCTGTCTTTCCTCAGCTGTGCTCTTGAGAAAGAAATCCTGTCTTCTGTTTTCTTTCTGCCCAGTGAGCAAATCCTGGTCCACTGTGACACCCCATCTTGGTATGACTACTCATTCTAGCTACTTCCTTGCTCCTATCTGAAGGTCTTTTCATTTCTGACCCTCAGCGCACCTAATGGCTTTTCATATCTTTAAAAAAAGAGCCCTTTGTCTAACACTTCCACCTAATCATCCTCCCTCAAACACTACATTTTCATTTCACTTCTTTCACAGATTTTAATTTTTGTTCTCTCCCCTCTATGAGAGAATTTAATTCTTCATCACTGTGTATTAAATGATTTATTTGCTGAGATATTTAATGGCAAATATTAATTTCTCCACTCTGTCGGCCTCTGTCTGTCCCTCTTGATTCTGTCAGTTTCCAACAACTGCAAACTGCAATTTTTTGTTCAACGAAAAGTTTCAATCTCTGAGCAGGAAAAGCCTTTGATTCCAAACTCTTTGCCTTAAAACTGTGTTCACAAGGCCTGGGTACTCAGAGTCTTTGACTCTAAATCAGTCTTTTGACTCATGGAGTTTTTCTTTCATTAAATTTATTTATTGCTGTCACCCACATATAACTACCACATTCTTCTACTTTGATCCAACTTCCACTAAAAATCCTCATTTCACATGGTCATTACTTCCTGGTATTAAAAAAAAAAAAAAAGAAAAAAAAAAGAAAAAAAAAATTTGGTGGTTTCTTCCATGATATTTTGAAATCCCAGTCCCCCTCTGTTTGAACGGCTGGGGGTCTGGGATGGGCACACAGAGAGGCTGGAGGAGAGTGGGCAGGAGTACTTTTACAGTCACCTTGGGTTACTGTCCCATGCTGTCCTGGAATGTGATCTGCTCCCACCAGCTCCATTCAATGTTCATCTTGGAGTTCACAAAAGACTGAGCTTCCAGACCTGTTGGAAGAAGTCTCAAGGAGGTCATAAAGGTACTCAGGGACTGGAGCCTCTCTGCTCTGGAGCCAGCCTGGGAGAGGTGGAGTTATTCAGCCTAGAGACAAGAAAGCTCCAGGGAGAGCTTTGAGGTCCTCCCAGTGCCTAGAGGAGCTCCAGGAGAGCTGGAGAGGGACTTGACAAGGGATTTAGTGACAAGACAAGGGAGGATGGCTTCCCACTGCCAGAGGGCAGGGTAAGATTAGATAACAGGAAGAAATTCTTACTCTGATTCTGTGATTTTATGGCTGGGCAATGGGGTTTTGCGACTCATCCTGATCATCAGCAAAATACTTCCTTACCCTTTCCTCCCGGGATTTAATCCTCTCACGGATAGCGCTAACAACTGTGCAGTTATCCAATGCTGCATGTCCCGCGTGCCCAAAGCGGAGGAGGATCTGCAGCCTGCCCAGGGAGCCCCAGAGCTGCGCGGAGCCGCAGCAGCCGCTCTGCTCGCTGGGGTGACGCCTCGCCAGGCTTCAGGTGTGCAGCGGTTGCCGCTGTGCTCCCTGTCAGGAAACACAATTATCTTCACGAGGCAGGGAAGAGGAAGACTCACCCTGCATTTCTCGAACACAGGCGCAGAGATCCACCCAAGTAGAAAGGAATGGCAAGATGCATTTAACCTCATTAGTTTCAGTAGGGCTGACTCCGTGCAATCCATCAGTGTACGGATACATTAGGGGAACTAAACTATTTCCACATCTCATTTACATAATGGATTGGATGTGAAATGAGTCCTATGGAAGAGAAGCATCCTGGAGGCACTAAAGTTTATCACAATATGTAAAAGTTCTTTTAGATCATTGCATTAAATTTCCACTAACAAGATAACAAATTAATTGTCTGTATTACTGTACTAACCCAAAGCGGATAAAGTGTATGATTTCAGCAGAGGAAGGCAGCTGTTTGAGACAGCTTGGTGGTTATAGAAGGAGGCAGAAGAGATTAGTGTGTCTCCCAGCATTTGTGTGCCATGGTGCCAGCCCTCCTCCTGCCCCTTTAAGAAATCTGGCTCTCCTCTAATCTGATGTTGGACTTGAGCTTTATTAGTGAAGTGAGGGAGAATGAGTAAATCAACTGTATCAGACAAGCCTCAGGACATCTGGAAATTGATCATTCTGCAGAAATAAGCACTCTGTGTTTATTAGCTGGGAGTTCATCACTATCACTTCTCTTTATTCAATTCCTAAGAGATTTCAAAGCTATCATCATAGCATTAGCTCTTCTGACTGTGCTACTGGAGATAAAGATCAGAAGATCTATCTAATGATGGCTTTCACAGTCTCCCTCTTTCTTTCTCTAACACTATTCTGATTAAAAAAAAAAAAAAGTAGGAAAATAGCTGGAATGAAATAAAGCAGACTTCATCTCTTAAATTTTTTGCCTGTTGGCAATGGGAGTAATTTTTTTGCATTATTATTCCACAGGAACTTGGTTTTATTCGGGGGGACACATTCTGCAGAATAGAAAATCCCTCTTAGAAAAGGTGGAATTCGAAGTTTTTAATGTGGCGGTGGAAAAGGGAGGAAGATAAAAAGACTTAAAGCCATAAAGCAATGCTGTACATTGAAAGTACAGTTATTTTAAATGATAATACACGTCAAATAGAAGCCAGGGAAATGACTTCCATAAGTTAGAAAGGTAATAATATTACTTTAAGAAGAATAATTACTTTCCTTAACTACATTTATCACATAGTAATTCAGTTCTTCCTTCTGGAATATGATGCAATGCCAAACTTTTGACTGATTTATTTGAAACCAGCCTTAAGAAAAGATTCACCCAGATATGAGGTTTCTTCTGGTTCTTTATTCCAAACTGAGGAGTTATCAAAATGCAAATACTGTGACTAACTGCATGTTTGGATGTGCATTCCTGTACAGCTGCATTGCGTAGCTTCATTGTGCAAAGACACTGGGAGGGGAAAAAAACCGTCTGTAGGAGTTTTCCAATAACAATGGTCAAAAGCATAAACAATTTAAGTAAAGCTGTGGATTTCCAGCAATCTGTGGGGAGTACGAATCCAATCCAATGAACTCTCTAAAGAAAAACCTTCCCTAGCAGAAGCTTCACTGAGATCAATTTTTATCAGCTGATTTTCTCTGTTTTCCAATGGCAAATTAACACTTATTATCTCTTTTGGACTGGCACTTAGAGTTCCAGGCTGCCTGCACGTTGTGCTGGATTCTGTACACAAACCAAGGAAGAAAAGGTGCACGTTGTCCAAGAGTCTTTCTGTGCAAGTACACGGTGAGAGAAAACAGATGAATGCAATAAGGAGGGTGATCATGATTTAACAGTAAAGCAAGGCAAGTTAATTAATCCATTCATACAGAGCCCAGCACAATGCACTTAGACCACATTACTTGCAAAGTTAGCACTTAATAACAATAACAATTATTACCGAGTCTTTAAAATTAATGTATTAATATCGGTTAGAGCTCATAAGTTGCTCAGCCAGTGAATGAAGAATGCCATAAATCTTTAAGAAAAGGCCAGTTTCAAGACAGTATTGTCTTCTATTCTACAGAAGCTCTCTGCCAGTTTGCCCTGAACTAGAATTGTGCTTCTCCTGAATCACCCTTTTACTTATGATTATGGTGATTATTTCTTTACAATCATACCATCACCGTTTTAGGCTCTTGATAAACTCCTTCATGTCTGCCTTTGCTTTTGAAGCTGTCCTTTCCCCATGCTCTTTCTCATTACACAGATAATGATTGATTTCCTCCCTGCTTTGTTGCCCATTGTTCACTTGCATGTGCATGTAGCATTGTCTGTGCAATCAGTAAGACTCAGGGGATTCAAGGTGTGGGTCTTTCATGGGATGAAAAGAGCTCTAATTAGGAGGAAATACACACAAATCAACAGACAGGTGATAAATAAGGTCTGAATCGGGCCACCAGTGTACAGTATAGAATCCTGGAATGGTCTGGGGAAGGGACCTTAAACACCATCTTGTTTCCACCTCTCTGCCACGGGCAGGGACACCTTCCACTATCCCAGGTTGCTCTAAACCCTGTCCTGGCCTTGAACGCTTCCAGAGATGGGGCAGCCACAGCTTCTCTGGGCAGCCTGTGCCAGGACCTCACCACCCTCACAGGAAAGAATTTCTTCGTAACACCTAAAACTCCCCTCTTTTAATTTAAAACAGTTCCCTTTTGTCCTGTCACTCTCTGGTTGTGCAAAAAGTCACTCTTCATCTTTTTTTATGAGCTCTCTTTAAGTACTGGAAGGGGCTCTAAGATCTCCCCGGAGCCTTATCTTCTGCAGTCTGAACAACTCTCAGCTCTTCTCAGCCTGTCTCCATTGCAGAGGAGTTTCAGCCCTCAGAGCATCTTTCCCTTCTGGAGCAGTGACAAAGGACAAAATATACTGGTTCAATGAGTGGGTGTGTGAATTTTAAACTCTGGCTTCCCTTGCTGATGGTGTTGCAAATGATTTGTTTTCTCCTGATTCATAAATGGGTTGAACTGGGGCCTACTCTTGCCTAAGGCCTTCTGAACAGAGTACTCCAAATAAGAAGAAAAAGTCCAATGAAACTTGTTGATGCCTCACTAGCAGGTCCATCCACTAAAGGACAGGCCTTCCACTACTGCTGTGTGCATCAAACCTTGTGAGCAAATTGCTGCACCTCCGTGGGTTTCCAACAGGGCCTCTGAGTCTCTGTTTGCATTCTGGTATCCATGAAAGGAAACTGATGGTCCTTCCCTATAGACTGCTCCAGATCCATAAATTACTCTTCTTCCTCAATTGGGATGAGATTTTCAGTGAGGTGAGGGATACAGGCTGAAGAAACCAAGCACCTGAAACAAGAGACAGACGTCCAAACCCACGATTCACCGGCGATGAGCCACAACTGGGCCATATAAGCTTTGAAGTAATTCATTACATTTGTATCTCTTCTGTAGGGGAAGGATTTTCCTCAACGATTTGTATGACCTTGCTAAACCCAGATAGGTGGTAATTGAGCAGCAACTACTTCTTCAGAAGAAACAGAATAAAAATATTGAAAATATTGACTCACCCCAAAGGCAGTAAGCAGCACTTTGGTCTTTGACCTTTAAGCATCCTAGGGTAGTCAATAACCCGGCTGTTAGATGCTGTGCCTGCCACTGATTTTGATTTGGGAGTAGTTTAACCTTGAACCAAGATCTAAGTAACCACGGCAACAGGAAGTTGGCCTCTCCATCCAAGGAGTGGGGATCCATAAATCAAGGTCCCTAATGCAAACACTGTGTGCAGGTAGAGATTTGAGAGGATAAGTGGTTTGTGGGGGATTACCTTTGAAAAAATGAATGACTGTCCCTTGATATGTTGAAACACAGCTTCACAGACTTTTTTTTTTTTTATCAATAGAGGTCAACAGGTTACAGCTGCATGTTTTCATTCCGCTCTTTATACAGGCCCTTCAGTTTAATTAGAACCAGATGTTGGATTTATGAGGTTGTTAGCATTATTATGTACCATATGCACGTGCACATATGTGTGTGTGTGTGGATACATGCACCCACATGTGCACACTTCTTGTGCACCCACTACATTCACAAACAGACAATGTTAAGGCACACACTCAAGCACCCTGGAGTGGTGGAACCTCAGGTGTGCATACACACAGTTCCACAGGGTAATTACCCAGTCAAATATCTCAATTATTCTATGGGACACAGCTTTATTCAATGTATAGAGCTCACCTAATGAACAGCTCTTTGGTAGCTGTATTTTCTTTTTGCTATTCAGTGCGTGACATCATGTCTCATTTATTCCACATTTCTAAGCCTTGGTATGAATAGATGAATGTTTCATGAATGTTGATAATTTTATTTTCACAGGACTGCTCTTGAGATGAGGGGTATATTATTGTTCTCATTTGCACTAGAGAAGCCGAGCAGAGAGAGATTGAAGTTTAATGGATACAATTTGAGATGCTTAATACCAGATTTGAGGCTCTGGAAAGATGTCTGGTCTAATAGGCAGAGACTGCTCTGTGTATCCCCACCAAGCTGTGACCCGTAATACTGTTTTGCTTATGACTATTTCGTCACTCAGAGCATTTGCCTCTCTGAAGTCCACAAGCTGATATCAGGTCAAGGGTTCATCAGGACTCCTATCCCAAACTGGCCCATTCTGCAGCCCTGTCTTTCAGACTCCTCTCACTACAGCAGTTCTGTGCCTGACTCTGATAGGGATCTCTTCCATAGTTTCTGAGACAACCCATAGATCTCCTGATATTTCTCGTTTCACAGGCCAGAGACAAAGGTAGGGACTGTTCATAGCAGCTCCAAACATCTAACGTAAGGAATTTTTGGTTGGTATCTAGAGAGGCCGAGCACAGAAAACAGTCACAAAAGTTTGTGCAGCCATTTCTGGCTCTGCTTTGAGATGTTCTTGATCTTCCAAGAAACTATGAGGACAAGACTAAAGTACTTAATGCCTCGGCTGTCCCAGCCATGGGGTGGCTAAAGCCCCAGGGCAGTGCCCATGCCCTGTGCTGGCCCTGCTGAGGCACCTTCAGTGCTGGGGACAGCTCTGGGACCCTCAGGACAAGAGAGACACTGAGGGGCTGGAGCGTGTCCAGGGAAGGGAACGGAGCTGGGGAAGGGGCTGGAGCACCAGGAGCAACTCAGGGAGCTGGGAGGGCTCAGCCTGGAGAAAAGGAGGCTCAGGGGGGACCTTCTGGCTCTCCACAACTCCCAGACAGGAGTGGGCAGCCAGGGGGGATTGCTCTCTGCTCCCAGGGAAGGAGGGACAGGATGAGATGAAATGCCCTCAAGTTGCGCCAGGGGAGATTTAGATTGAATATTAGGGAAAATTTCTTCACAAAACGGGCCGTCCAGCCCCGGCACAGGCTGCCCAGGATGATGATGGAATTCCCAAGCCTGGAGGGATTTGAAATCCTGTGGCACATGGGGACATAGTTTAGTGGCGGCCTTGGTAGTGCTGGGGGGACAGTGGGACTTGATAGTCTTAGGGGGTTTCCCAGGCTAGGTGATTCTATGATTGTAGGCGTCAGAGTACTTGTGGAACGTCTCTGAGGAACAACCAGGTGCTACCTGGGTGCAGACAGGGGTGGCAGTAGAGGTTCACTGCTCCAGGGGATAAAGGCCCCCACCTGCTGACCTGACCCGCTGTCCAGGAAAGTTTGGTGCTGGCCTGGATCGGGAATATTGTGGAGACATGCCAGACCAGATCAGAGTGGCAAATCAAAGCCAGCAAAGATGTCAGAAAATGTTCATGAATGACTGAGCTCCTGAGTAATGGCAGATACAAAAAGGAAGCAAAAAAAAAGGTGGAAGCAGATGACCCAGAGCTACAATGTCCAAGCATGCAGGGGTGGGCTTAGGAAGACAAAGTCTATCTGGAGTTGAATCTGGATCACAAGGTCAACAAGAAATGTTTCTGCAGGCACCTAAGCAGCCAAATATAGCCTATGGAAAATGTGGGCCTCTTGCTGAATGAAACAGGGATCCTGGCTGAAAAAGATCAGCAGAAGACTGAGGTGTTCATTGTCTTCTTTGCCTTGATCTCTATTGCTAAGACCAGCCTTTGAGAATCCCAGGGTCCTGAGACTGTTGAAGAAAGAAAATTTACTCTTGGAGGCAGATCTGATTAGGGAACACTTAAACAAACTGGATGTGCATAAGACCATGGGACTTGGGCAGGATGTACCCAAAAGTGCTGAGGGATCTGGCTGGCATCGTTGTGAAGCTACTCTTGGTAGTTTTTGAAAGGTTGTGGTGATCAGGAGAGGATTCTGAGGGCTAGAAAACAGCAAATGTCAGTCCAATAAGGGCAAGAACAAAAATTCAGGAAGAAGTAGGCTGTTTAGTCTCAACTCAATCCCCAGAATTTTGTGGAGTAAATAATTCTGAAGAGTATTTCCAAACATATGAAGGAGAAGAAGGTGATCACGAGTAATTATCATAGATCTATGAAGGGGAAATCATGCCTCACCAATCTGATGTTTCTTATCTTGACTTTAGCTCTGGCACTGTGTTCTATTGGCTCCTGACAGACAAAATGATGAAGCGCAGGCTGGATAAGTGCACATTGTGATGGACTGAAAACTGGCTGGGTTCAAAGGGTTGTGATGAGTAGCACAAAGTCCCCCTAGAGAGGTTCACCCCAGGGACCCCCAGGGTTCTGTATGGGGACTGAAAATATTTAGCATGTCATTTAATGAGCAGGGTGATGGGTGGAGAACACCCTCAACAAATGTGGAGAAGTTCAGAAGTCAGAGAAGTGGTTGATATGCCAGAGGAACATGGAAGCATGGCAGAGGGTCCAACAGGAGGACACAAAGACTATTAAGACTCTGGGTGATCTCTTTTGTGAGGGAAGACTCAGAGGATATTCAGCCTCAGGAAGAGAAGACTCAGGGGGATCTTTTCCATGAATGCAAACATCCGATGGGAAAGCGTAGAGAAGATGGAGCCAGACTATTCTCAGTGGTGCCCAGTGACAGGACAAGAGTCAGTGGCCACAAGCTGAAACACAGGTTATCCTGAACAACGTGGTTTTACTGGGAGCACGAACATGTTGTAGAGAGAGGTTGTGGAGTCTCCCTCCTTGGAGATATTCTAATCTGACGTGGTCCAGGGTAACCTTCTCTGGCTGACCCTGCTTGAGGAGGGTGGATTGGATTAGGTTATCTCCAGAGGAGCTTTCCAACCTCAGCTGCTCTGTGATTTTTTGAATCTTTGTGTAATTTAGTTGCCAAAATTCAATGCATTTATCTGAGGCTTGTGTGCAGGTTGGGATCTGAAAAAAGAAGGAATTTATGAAGGATTATCCCTGAGAATTGAATAGCTGTCCTAGTCATGTTGAAGCGCAGCATCACAGACTGGGAGAGGCTTTCAAATTTCCGTCCCAGCAGTTTAAATTTCACACAAGCAAACAAACTGGTTACAAACTATAAGAGAGTTTGAGACATACTTCAGGGAAGGAATCTGTCAGCCATTAATTCATAACTTTTATTTTTCTGGAACACTTGACCTCTTTGCCATATTTCTACCACTCATTTATTCTACATTGTAAATGCTAGGTAGAAAAATGTATTACAAAGAACTCTTTCTTTTTTGAGTCACTTCCCTTTGACGAGCTGCAAGGCAAATTTAATTAGGAAGGGAATTCCTGAAAAATACATGTAATGTGCTTTAGATGGGAATTACATATTGAGGTTGTTCGTGATGCCTGTTTCTTACTCAGATGAAACACCCACTAAGTCAGGTGTTTATAGTAGAAAAGTATGTAAGAATGTGTGGAGAATAAGCTACACAGGAAATGATACATAGACATTCCCACTAAATACAGATACGAAGCATGTTTGTCTTTATACATATATTAGGGTGTATGTGGGGTTTTTAGAAGAAAAAGTAGTCATGTGGAATTATTTTGTTGGTTTACCATGGATTATAGAGAGTGGTGATGGTGCTTTCTTCAGCAAAATTATCAAAAACAATGATGATCCTTGCTAATATCAAGACCGTATTATAGGTACGTACGTAAGGAAATATGGAAATATGTCAATGTAGCAAGGACAGCAACTGACTTCTCTTTTTCAGATATTCCCCAGGCATGTTACTTTACTAATATTCACCCAAATCTTGTTTCCTTCCTCAGGAATTGCAGGTCCCCACTTAAAAGCCGACCAGACTTCACTTCATGGTAAAATGGAAAGTTCTGCCTGTAATGTGATGACCAGAAGGAAACCAGCAGCTGTTGACAGTGTTGCAATGCCAAGTCCAGTATTATCTCTCCTACCTTCATCATCAGCAACATCTGAAGCAGGTAATGCTGTTTCGCTCCACCCCCTCTGTTTCTTCCCCATCTTCTTCCTCCTGGAATTGCACAATATGTGCACATAGTCCTCTCCCTGATTGGAGAAGTAGCTGCAAATGTGCATATCTAATCTGATAATCAGGCTGTAATATTTCTAGCACTTTCTTACCACGATCGTATCTTGGCATACCAAATCTGTTTCATTCACATACCGCCACTCGTGCAATAATGAGGACACAATAATGAGTAGCACCAGCCTGTATGGTCCAGCAGGAGACTCTGAAGCAAGACCCTGGGGTTCCTTTCTCAGCCCCATTGTTCATTTATCTGAATGTTCCCATCCCTGTAGCATGAACAAACCGAACACACAGTGGATAGCTAAGGAGCAGATGAGGTTTCTTACTGCTTACTTCAGTGATTTTAGCATGATATTCTGTCTTGCAAATGCAAAACTGTCAGGGGCAATGAGCAGTGATTTAAAATACCAGAATAAATAAGTCAGAATGGCATGCTTTTCTACCAACTTATATTTTGTGCTTCTGTTTTGAATCAGGTCAGAAAGGTGATATCTTATACTGTTGGAAATTGAGCCAAGTCATCCAGGCATCATCATGCCTTTCCTTGGGCATGGATAGAAAACTTTATCTTGCATTTTGTCTTAATTTTCAGCAAATGGGGAATCCACACTTCATTACCCTACATGCAGTCATTAGGAGTTTCAAGTCTTGTCAAACTTTTGATGCCACATTCACAAAAAACATATTTGTATCACCGATTTACAGAATTATTACATATTTAATCACTCCATTGAAAGTCCTGTTTCAATGAGCTTATTTTTATTTCCCTTTCATTTCCTGAATAAACAGTGAAAACAAGGGTTTCATGTTGTAAAGTAGCCTCTATAAAGATAAATTTTTATATTAAAGAATCAGGATTGTCTGTTTAGTCTTTAATACTTTCCTATATATAAACCAATGACAGATTTTTAAAGCAGCAGAGAATGAAAGCACACAAATATTTTATGATCCGTTTCAAGATGAAAGTGTATGCTTGACTGCATAGTTCATTCTTTCCATTTTCAGAAGTCTAATTAAATTGTTGGTTTATCTGTAGCCCAGATGTTGAAATAATTTGGTTGAAAACTGAAAGAAACTGTGTTAATGGGAAAACTATGGACAGTGCTATGGGTTTCCTGTAATTAATAGGAAGCTCTTTGAAAATCCTCCCATTCAAACCAAGTCAACAAATTGAGCCCAGCTTTGAGCAGCCTCCTCTGTGCCATGTTCTTGCAAGTGGCCTCAGGCAACTCCAAAGGGATGGAGAATGACAGGCAGTAAGAAGTATTTTAGAGCTTCTAATGTAATAGAGCCATCCAGAATAAAGTTAGGGGAGCAGTGGAGAGCATCCAAGGGATCTGATCCACCTGGGCTCGCCTCATCACTGTGCTGGAGTGGCTCCTTCAGCCTCCTCCAAGCCACGCTTGGAAATGTGTGGTTTTGGTAGAGATGTCTCTCTTTGCCTCAGAAGCTGTTTCCAGCATCACATCAGTCCTCCATGGGCTCCCAGCATGGCCTGCAGCCATTTCAACTTGTGAGACTGAGCCTCACTGTACCTGTGTGCCCCGGGCATGGGGGAAACACCAGGCCCCCATGTGCCTTATTTTAAATGTGCAAGGCTGTGGTTTAAGACTAACATTGTTTGGGGCATCTGGGTGAGGTTGTTCAGAGAGTGGGGAAAGGATGAAGTATAAAAGCTTGTGCTGCATCATGTATTTCTAGTTTCTCTTTGTTTTGGGCTGGATTTTGCCTTTGTGGAGACAGCATGTGGAGAGCCGTAGGGAGATCAATACGCCCAGGCAAAAAATTGTCCCCCTATGCATCCCTGGTGCCTGGAGGCTGCCACAATCCCACCTCCCCTTCAACCCCTTCTAAAGGAATTCCACAAGAGAGATCAAGACAGAAGTCTTCCTCCCAAAGCAAGATTCCCACGTGCAAGCAGGAAAACATGTTCAGGAACAGGGAAAAAAAAAAAACAACACACTAAAACCAACACAGACCAACTTGGGTCCAGGGTTGGGCAGGGTCTGTCTGGATAAAATGGAAAAGATTAATAGTTAGCTCTGGTTTTCAGCAGAGCAGTATATCACATGGCAATGTAGGAAAATATTTTATATCAAAGATTGCTCACCAAGAGCTTCCAGATGAGTTGATAACACCTAATGGCTCTCACTTCAATAGTAGTTTACTTTGGCAGATCTCCCTGATATTTCATCATATGCACACCTCATCAAAGCTTCCCCCTGCAGACCCATCAGACTCTTTCTGCATAGTCTCCCTACACCAAATGTAGAATCAGATGTCCCTGACATTCAATAATCAAAATAATGTTGGGTTTCCTAATATCTCATTTAAAAAGTCTGACTTGAAAGCATATGTACTTATTCAGTACATGCATTCTGACTACTGGCAGACTATGTAACACAACTCAAATGCTTTCTAGAGCCTGCAAGTTCAGAGGCTTGCTAGGAAGAAAGCAAAAGAATTATTAGTAGCTTCTAACTAGTTCCCTGAGAAAGTCATAAACACCCCAAAGCATTTATGAAGGAAAAATTAGTGCAATAAGCCAGCATAGAACAGCACAGAAGTTTTTTTTTCTAAACGAGAAAATGAGATTCAGCTCAAAAAGAAACAGACTGTCATCTTGTAAAGTTTTATAAAAGCAAAAGAAGTATCCAAACATGAAGGAAGTCATTGAAAGTGGTGTTCAGCTTGTAGATTCACACGCAGGTGCAGATATCTACCCATAGCTGTCTGCACATAACTTAATTTTGGAGAACAGGGCAGTTTGGCAGAAAGCAGGTTTGCTCCACTCAGGCAGTGTCTTCTCAGAATCAGGCTCCACTCAGAACACTCAGCATGACCCACTCCTTGAGTGCCTAAGACACTCATTGGGTTTCAGGATGGACAGGAGTTCTGTGTTCTCATCCAGTATCAGGACATAAAAAGGATGGTCAAGGTCACCTTGAATTTCAAAGAGTTCCCATTTTAGAATTTAGAAGTGGAGACCCACTGTATAGACCAGGTCTCCACTGACCACGGTCAGGGGGTAACACTAATCTGCAGAAACAACTGGCTACAGATGAATCTCAGTAAAGACATAAAATCTTTGAGAGTACTTGGCTAATGGTTTGTTTCAAATTTGTTTTGCTGTCCCTTGGCTTACTTTCTTTCCAGCGAAAATTGAGAGTAAAGCCAAATCTCCTGGTATCATCATGATACCTTGCAAGTTTTCCTCTGTTTCTGCTAAGTTTTCCATTGTCAGTATTTCCATCATCAACTGAAAAATTCCAGTTTAACTTTCCAAAAAAAAAAAAACACCTCAAATATGGGAATTTTTAAAAAAATCTAGAAAATGTGCCCTGACAACAGCAATAACAGGCAAAAGGTGGACAGTGAATTTGAAGTGTGTGCCAAATATTTGATTTTTTAGATCTTCTGACCTGAAGCTACTCTCAGGATCTGGGAGGCACTCAAAGGATTTGCATGCTTAAGGCTGAAGTTATTGGGACTACTTATGTCAATCACCAGTGAGGACAGATGAGAATAATCATTTTCCGTGACAGGGACTTAACCTTTTTTGATCAAATTTCTGGGAAATAGCTCGTTGCCACTTGCCTTTAGGGAGCTTGAATCCACAGTTTCTAGGGGTGACCTACTTGGGAGGAATTTTGTGCAACTAATTAGCTTCTCCTGAGCAACTTGGATATTTCATTTCCTTTCTCTTTTCCTTTGGTACCAAAATGACTGGATTCCTCTTTTCTTTTGTCCTTTGTGAACCACAAACTGCAAATGGGTTTTATTTTTCTTTTTGGTGTGGGGAGTGGGTTACATATGGAAAATGTATTTTGTTTTGTAATTAATGAAAACCAGACTTTGGGAAGTTGGCCATCCCAGGTCTTTATTTATAAGAGAGCATATGTCTGTGTTTTGTTTATGACTCACTCCTACTTCTTACATTGTAACTTGGGTTACAAAGGGTTTGTTTATGCAAGCTCTTTGCTGAATCCCAGCAACATGGTGGTATAAGAGCCAATAATTTATGTTCTCCAAGAGGGGAGGCCAGTGAATGAGGTTTATATGCTGAATCTGTCACAGACCGTAGAGAGCAAGAGGAGATTCTACCACTTGACAGCTCCTGGTTATCTACAGAAAATGCTACAATAGCAACTTTATTTAAACTACTGCTAGAAGATTAGCCTGTTAGCCATGAAGGGAGTGATAACCCCCAAATGAACCTTCCTCAAAATCTTGCCTGCTTGGGAAACTTCAAGGATTTCAAACCCAGATGACTGCTTGACAGTCAGGTGTAAATTAAGTTTGCAAGTAGATGTGGGCTGAGGTTAATTTAGTGGGATGTTTTATTCTTTACCGAAAAGAAATTGTGAACTCCATCATTTCTTTTCCAGCAGCGCAGAACGGATATGTTAGGAGTGAAAGGGAGCACCAGTTATTGCAAAAGCAGAATTAATACATTCTGTTTCCCTCACAAAGGGGTAGTTACTCCTAATCTGTGTGCAAATCCTGAACTCTGAACAGATGCCATGTTCAGTAAAGGACAATGAGACAATTTAGGCAAAACAAGCAAGGTCTCGTGTCCTAAGCAAAGGACCAGGAGCCAAGAAATTCTGGGTACTCTTTCCAGCTCTGACAATGACTCACAACGTGACCTTGGCAAGGGACTTAACTACTTTGGACTTCGTTCAGATCTAAAGTAAGTGATCTGAACCAGGAGTAAGCTTACTTTGGGGGCCATTAAAGTCAATTATATGACTGAGTAGTTTCAGCTAGTATCTGCAGAGAAGATAGTACAGAAACCCAGGTAAGGGTAATGAATTTGCCACAGATGAAGTGACCCACACATGTTGCCTCTGCCCACTAGTTTCAGTAACAAACACTTTTCATACTAACTGGCATTCAGGACAAGAATTAAAGGCTGAATTAAAGACATCAGGATTATATCTTTGGGGTATAGAAGGCTTAATAGTTAAGGTGAGCCAATATGCCACCTGTGCTAAGCTTCTTTCCCTCCCACTAGGAGTTGAAAAATGAGCATGAAGCAAACCCATGATAAAACATTGCTGTAGCCAAAGCTATGTTGCTTTAGAAGGGGAAACAGACAGAGGGAAATCTCTGAAGACTGCATAATATCAAAGTTGTGTTTACCTGTACTCTTCGTGACGCTGGAAGGGGTCAAAGAAGGGTTTGCAATGACTGTTGTTTGACCTACCCCCGTTTCTCTCCTTGTCTCCCAACAGCCAGCTCACCACTGAAAAAAAGGTTCAAGCGCCGTGAAATTGAAGCAATCCAGTGCGAGGTGCGCAAGATGTGCAACTACACCAAGATCCTGTCCACAAAGAAGAACCTGGATCATGTGAACAAGATCCTGAAAGCCAAGCGGCTGCAGAGACAATCAAAGACAGGCAATAACTTCGTGAAGAAGAGGAGGGGGCGTCCTCGAAAGCAACCCCTTTCTTTCGACGAAGACTCCAGAGACCAAATGCCCGTTCTGGAAAAATGCGTTGACCTTCCGAGCAAAAGAGGTCAGAGACCAACACTCAACCCTTTAATTTTGGAGCAAGCAGCCACTCAAGATACAATCATGGCCACCATCGAGGCTGTCATACACATGGCTCGAGAGACGCCACCCCTGCCGCCACCTCTGCCTCCTCCACCCCCTCCACTCCCTCTCCCTCTACCCCGGGCACCCCGGGTTGGAAAAAGGAAAAACAAGTCCTCGCAGGAGGAAGAGGAGGACGTGAAAGTGAAGCGGCACCGGAAAGGCAGAGGGAGCGAAAGTGAAGGCCTTCCCTAAGGCCAGTGCACCTCGTTAGAGGTTGGGTGCCCGTAGAGGAGCACGCCAGGACTGAGGGACGGGAGGTGCACAGTCCGCCTCACCCCTTTGGCAGCACCAGACTCACCTGTCCCTTCAGCAGCCAGAACTCATTGCAGAGACCTGTGCCAGCTGGGGCTCGCATCTTTCCTCTTCATCGCTTTGACCCAAGCCCCCCCCCGGAACAGAGGGGGAAAAGGCGCGGGAAAAGTGGGGGATACAGGAGAGGAGAATGTGTGTCAAAGCTGGAGAAAGTGTGAACTCTGCAGAGTTTCCAAAACTAATCTGAATCTCAGCATTGCTGTTCTCATACCGTACCCAGCAGCGGGAAGCCATCCTCGCAGAGAGCTGAACGTTGTCACTAAGGGTGCATGCTCGACTCTGATTCTGTTTGGTGGGCCAGGTGAAACTAAGAGTAACTTTACCATAGTATAAGTCACTGTAAAGAAAAAAAAAAAGAAAGAAAGAAAGAAAGAAAAAAAGAAGAAAAAACCAACAAAAAATAATGTAATTTTCTCAACTGTGATATTGGTTATAATCTGTTTGAATTTTTTTTTTCCAGTTTTATTTACCTACCAGGCTTTGGGACAGCATAAGCCAAAATGCCTGGCTCCTGCTAGAACTATGTATTTCTTTCTCATTTACTTGCCTAGTTACAACTAGCTGCAATATAGGCAATAGAAAATTAGAGCCTTACACGCGTGCACACTCATTCCGAGTGCTATCCCAAGAAACGATGGAACATCACGGCATTTAAAATAAGGTATACATGGATATTTGGTTACGATAGCACGTTTATATGAAGCAACTTGGCAATGGCATGTGAAAAAGGGGTCATCCATCAGCCAAGTTGTTTTGATGCTCGGTACATATGAGTAGAGAACAGCAAGACACTTCTGGGGAATAGTTATAGTAAGCATTGAAAAAATCACCAAAAAAAAGAATATAAAAAGGATAAAAGAAAAAAAAAATAAGACATTAAAAAAAATAGAACAAAAAACAGGGCCCAAAAGTACCAAGTTTTTACCATCTGCAATTCCCAGTGAAATTGAGGGGAAAACCAGGATATGAATAATTTGCATTGGGTAGCAATGCCTTGATATTATCTTTTAAAGAAAATAGATAAAGTAGATTGTTTTAAAAAATTATAGAACAAACCCTATGGATAATAGATCCTTTCTTGGCAATTATTTCTGAAAAAAAAAAAAAAGAAAAGGAATAAGTGTTCTTATTTGAAAATAGAAATAAAAATGTTCAAAGGGTATCACCACTGCAATTGTATTAATGCCACTTTGGACATGTTCTCCAAGTTGTGGTTGCCTTAATAAACTAAAAAATAATTTTTTTTTTTTGTACATAATGTAATTATAAAGCTCTCAGTCTGCATGGATGCAAACTGTGTGTGACAAATCGTCTCTTTAAATGGTCAGTTCAAATTGTACATTTCTCATTCGAGTTGTCCGTTAGCCATTGATTTAACTTGGGTAAAATACCNCTAAAAAGTCCCCACAAAAAAATGTTGTGTTTCTATTCTGTTATTTATTTACAAAAATCATATCAAGACTATGGTGTTAGAGGAACACTGTAAACATACAACTCGTTATTTTTTAGAGACTGATTTTTCTTCTGTGATAGCACCTTAGCTTATTAAAACTGAATGCATATGGGGATAGGATTGCGTCGGGGAGCTGGAAGAGGGGATGTATTAATTTTTTTTTTTTTTAAGACTGGAACAAATTCTGAGATCCTAACTCCTTAAAACTGATAAGAAGGATCGCAGAATTTTGTTTCCAATTTGTTTTGCATCATTCATCATACCCATTTGTGCTTTTTGTTTTCCAATTAATGCAGCTTAGAAATAAATTGGCTGGTTGCTCGTTCTGTTAAAACCAATTTTGCTTTTCAGCTCTCTTGAATTAGCACAGTGTTACTGACTGAAGTTGTAGGCCTGCATTAAAAAAAAAACCTAAACCTCATTGAACTCCTCGCTTCTTCCTTAAAAAGCATTGGATTGAGGTTTAGTTAATTTGTAAACATTTTTTTTCCAATCTCCTTTGGGCCTGAAAGTAGGTGACAGTGTCACTTAAAATGACAGAAAAAAAATATGTAAGTTTGGTATTCCAGGTAGCTGAAACTAAGCCAGACAACAACTTATCCTTAGTTTTATCTCCAGTGATGTCTTTACTAGTATTGAAGGACATTTCAATGTGTAGTGAGTGAAGGAAAGGTCTGAAGGGAACAAATTCTGTCACTGAATGCCCATCATGGCTTCAAGAGGGTCAGAGTGCCAATAAGGGCTGGATTTGGGCTGGACCTTTCTGGACACACTGGGATACAACTGCCCCAGGGAAGGATAATTGAGCGGCTGCTGCCTCCCATGCTCCTGAGCTTGGGGAAAAAAATGCTCTTATCCTTCCAAAAAGTGCTATCCAAAATGCTGCTAGAGGCACAGTGTTTAAGGAGAGTATCCACTTGGAGGGAACAACCCCACAGACTCTTCCTTCATTGAGCAAAAACATGAAGAGGTCCTATTTGTCCTAAATCCAAGATTTGGTAGCAGCAAGCAGTCAGCACAGGACGGACTCTATCCAGAAGGTCAAGGTTTGCTTTTCATGGCAAGAAGGTGCTGGAGGAGCATGGTGCTGCAGTACAGCATTGGCTGTTTGTCCACACAACACCCTCGTGCAGCCAGTCCTGGGCTGACAGGAAGAGTAGCTTGTTAATGTCATACAGAGCAGACAGAAAATACTGTTAGGTGGCACTCAGAGTTTGTGTTCTGCATGTTGCATAGTCTATAAAGATGATAAGGAAGTTGCTGACAGAATAATATTATAAGGCGATGTACTACATGCAGATCATAAAGGATTTAGTTTTAGGGCTTAAGGCTAAAATCCCACTCCTGCAGTTTATTACCCAACAATATTCCAGCAATGAGCTTTTTGATTTTTTTCCCTTACCGCTAGGAAGATTTACTGAGGAACTCTCTAGATTCTCTCCACACATTTCCAAGAACTGTATAAAACTGGGGTGAAAGCCCTTTTGCTTACTAAGACCAAAAAGACCTTTCAAACACCTCTGCTGTGTCACAGATTAGCACAAATCTGAGCATGCTTCAATAAAAACACAAAACTATATCACGTGGCTGTGAGCCATATGAAATGAAGCCACGGGTTTGCATCCACTCTGTGGGTCTTGTATTCCTCAACCCAGTGTAAAACCAGAAATGGGGATAAAACGTTCAGGGAGAGAGGAAAAAAAAAAAAAAA
>VZRJ01006838.1:29292-103546 GCA_013397565.1 Ptilonorhynchus violaceus
TCCCCTTGCAGCCATGGTGTGGGGGGGATGGTCCAGCAGGCATTGGGGGGGGGGAATTTGAGGATATTGGGTTTCTGTCATCGGAGGAGGCAGTGCAGGAGGTACTTCATCCATGAGGTTTTCATGCTTTTTGCCTCCGGTGTCTTTTTTCTTCCCAGACTGCTGACACCATGTGGTGTCAGAAGACCATACTTCTCACCAGTCTCCTCCTGGGCAGGGAGGATTCTTTGGTCATCACCCCAGCCTGCTGTTTCCAGGTCAAGTCAGACTTTTTCTAGGACCCCTCTGTGATGGTTTCATCTGTAACTACCCCAGAGCTGTCTGCTCCTGTGGATTCAACCACCCCCGAGAAAAACCTCGAGAAGTCTTAGAAACAAAGTTTAGGTAATTCACAAGCTCTGGTAGGGTGTAACTTTTTTTAGGTGCTCTTTGTTTGATGACATTGGAGTCTCTTTCCCTGGACACAACCCTGAGTAACACACTCTGGGGAATCCTGCCTGAGCAGGGGGTTTGGACCAGATGGCCTCAAGTGGTCCCTTCCAACCTGACCCATATTGTGATTTGGTGAGACACTGTTCTCTTGTCTCAGTTTCCATAAGTTCAGTGTTTTCCAAAGTAACTTAGAATACTTTCACTATAATCTCTGCCCTGAAATAATTGCAAATAATGTAAACACCAAGTGTGATGGAGAAATAATGTTACTTTCCGATTATCTTCCTTTTTCTTTGAGTATCCTTGGCTCATAAAAGTTGTGAAGCTCTGTTCAAACCTTCTTTTGTCATCCTCCATATTTTTGCAGTTTGAATTTATGGGGGAATTTCAGACTCCACCCTCAAGGTATGGATAAGGAGATGAGTGCTACCCATTGGTGTAAATGATGACCTTAATTTACTTTTGGTAGTGGAAGATATTTGTGTGGCCTAGAAGATGTTTGTGGGGACAAGAAAAGCTACCAAGGTGATCCTAACTCATCCTCAGCTGGCAGAGACAAGCAAAGCCTCAACCTTAGCCCCGCTCACACTCATGGTACCATTTCCCATCAGATTCCAGAGCCATCTCCTCTGTTGAATTTATTTTGTGTGAAGGAAACTTTGGTTGGTGGAGATGCCTGCAGCTTGTGTGCAAGTTGTGTGAGCTAATGACAAGATTATTTGGTGCTCTGTAACACAATGCATGCTCATAATTTTAGGACAATGCTACTGTTACTGACTAAGTAGGAAAAATGTTCCAGTGATTTTGAGGGGATCAGTGACAGGACCCTACCCGAAGCCCTTCAGCATGCGCCATTTGGCAAGCTCTAAAAAAGCAAAGGGAAGCATAGGTGTCAACCTTAAAAAATATATGTTTGGCCTTTTATGAGTGATTCATGAACTACATCACTGGTGCACTAACATAGGGGTTTCAGAGCTAATAGCAAGCATTGCAATTACAATGAAGAGTGGCACATCAAACGATCTGGGCATTTTTTTCACCGGGAGCTGTAGGAAAAAACTGGTGTGAAAGCACCACAGGAATTGTAAGAGGACTTTGACAAAATTTTAGTGCAATCATAAGTCATTTCATTATGAAAACCAGCTTTCTTTGTAACACAGAGCAAGACACCGGTTCACATTCTCAGCTTATGCAGATCAGCGCTATCAGCTTCAAATGTGTTAAAGCAGTTTACAGGAGCAAAAGATCTCTTTTAATTTTTTTTAATGGAAACTATTGATCTCAAAGTGGCTTCGGAGTGCTGCTAGTAGTAGGATGCAATACAAACTCCTCTCGTTTGTTGCCCTTAAGAAGAGAGGTATTGAGAAAATAAATCTTTGCTAAAGATGTGAGTGTTTGGAAAACCGGTTCAGCAGCACCAGTAGCCAAGTCACCACAGTTCCATTAGGGCTGTGCTGGAAGGAAGAGGGTTAAAGAAGTGGAGAGTCCCTGGGAAAAAGATGAAACACAGTGTTCTATGCACCAGGTAGCTAATTAAGTATTGAAATCTACTTTTCATGACTCTTTGGTGCTACAAAAATAATCTGAAAAAAAATGTCCATGTCCTAAAAACCATGGAGCGCCTCACTCCTGCTTAAGTCAAGCATATAGTAAGCCTGGTGTTTATTCTACAATGTTTGAAATAAGGCAGCTTGTATGGCACCTGTTTGCCTCACAGGATTTATGCCCTTATGGACCTCCCCGGTCAGTCACCGAAAGCACAGAGCAGGGACCCCATTCTCTCTGTATTTTTCCAGGTTACCTGCTCCAGAAGAAGGGGAAAATCACAGGTATAATTGATTGTCCCTGAACATCTTCCAAAAGGCAGGAAAAATTCTTACCTGTTTCCATTCCACTCCTATGCATGCTCATATCTGTCAGTTCTTAAACTGTCCCACAATTATTAGCGGTAAACAACGCTCCAATCAAACTAATATAATTTTTGTCATTGACTCAAAAGGAACAAAACTCCCACCACATCTCCCTGGTTTAGCATGCCACAACACTATTTGTGGGTCCTGATAGCTCTTGGTATCTTCTGCTTGCCTTGCCTGACATTCTGTTTATATTCTCAAAGAACAAGCATATCAAGCAGAAAATTAGTTAAAAAGGGCAAAATGTGAAAACCTCTGCAAGGTAAAGGCAAGGAAGAGAGCAGATGAAAAGCATCTGTGGTAAGCATTTTCAGAGCAGGGCAAGAACACAATTAGAGAAGGGATGAAAAGTGAGTGATCTCTTAAGGAGGCAAATGATAATGTGGCAGAGCAGTAATGAAGCCAATGGCAAAGGAGGGCACTGCTTAGTTTTCTTGAAGACAGGAAAAAATAAAACAGCACACTCGAAGGGGAAGCAATGAGTTCAGAAACACAAAAGGGCATTCACTGAAAGGAGGGAGAGGCTGGAGGATGTGAAGATCTAGGTCATGGAGAGAGTATAAAAATGGATCTTGTGACAGAAGATGGAAGAGGCAGCCTGCTTGCTTACTGGGACTTTATTGCTGCTTTCTAAGCTGACACAGCACTCTTCATTAATCCTCATTAAACAGCTACCATCAGGGCATAGTTAGTGACCATTAGGCTTCAATTCTCTGTCTTTAAACTGCAGATAAATAGGTAGCTACTGCAAAACGTAAAACTTTCCTTGCTTGAATTATTGATAGCTACAGTTTCCCAAAATTCTGGTCAGGGTTCAGCAAATGACAACAAAGGTCTGGCAGTAAAGAAAGCAGTTGTACAAAAGCCTGCTTACAAAGATGAGAATTCACGGAGATGCCCTCTCTGATTAAATGGACTGAGCTTTGTTTGCTGCAGGGATAACACAAAAATGTTTAGGTGCTGTTGATCCCAAAGCTTCTGGTTAGTGGAAGGTGTCCCTCTCCATGGCAGGGGGATCAGAATGAAATTATCTTCTAGGGTTCTTCCTACCCAAACCATTCCATGATTCTGTGGTTCTCATGGACTGTTCATGCCAGTTGCACACCCATCCCAAGTACCTGAGGATTGAACACTTGCACCTTCGGGGTGTCTCCTTAACTGACTTTTCCCACCGGGGTGGAAGGCACTTTGTGCCCAAGAACAAGCCACTGTGCCATCCCATTTGTTAGAGAAGGCAACTGAAACACTGTCAATATCATCCAGACTGTACAGTGCTCTTGGGTGCTTCCATCCTGAAGTCCCACACATGGCTCTGTATTTTCTGACTATCCCAAAAAGAGGCCACGGATTTGGTTGAGCAGCCTATTAGAGGCAAACTCCCCAAAACTTGTATCTTGGTGATTTTTGTAACAGTGGAAATAAAGTAGAAATGAAGAATTTGGCTGTAAGCCAGTCATTATGTTTTTGCTTAAGATACAATGAAAAGATTTTTTGGGTTGCTTTGCTTTCAAATGCTGTTTCACCAGAATGTCATCTCCAGAATGGACATGCTGACCCTGAGGGACCAGATTCCATCAGCCAAGTATGATTTTGCTTTTCTTAATGAAAAAAAGGGGGAGCAAAGAGGCACAGCCTCTCTGGGATCTGAACCAGTGTCATCTCAATTCAGAAAATCCCATTATCATATGCTTATGGAAATTCAGGACATAATATAAACAAGAATTTGTGTTTAAGCTTTGGTTTAGTCCCACTGACATCAATATGATTTAAACACTTTAAAATTAAGTAGATGATTAATTGCTCTTCCAAGAATGAACCCGGCTTCCAATTCCAACACCTAGTCCCAGTCAGCCAAGCTTAAATTTAATTATTTTATTGAGTGGAAACAGGAATCAATAGACTCCCGTTTTAAACAATCTCACAAAGTGTTCCTAGCCCCAGGCCTCAGTTTACCATGAGTAGTCCTTGCATACATTGAAGGACTATTTGCTAACATTACCAAAAGGCTGTGAATTCCTTGCTGGAAAGGTGCAACTTTTATGAGAGAACATCCCCACCACGACTTTAATGACAGGGCATTGTTTTCAAGTCATCTTCTTTCCTTATTTCTTTCAACCATGAAAAATGAGTCCATGTCGCTTACACAGCAAAGTGAAAACAACCAGGGCACAGATTTCTTTGTCCTTCTTTGCTGCAGCCATGTGTTTCTGTCCATCCTTCATAAACACACACAAAGAAAAAACCTACAAAAAAATGAATAAAATTATTTCTTTTTTCAACTTTCTATAAATAGTCTTCAAGCACATCTGTTCACACTGGGTGGGTTTCTGAAGATGCAAGCTACGTAGTTTTGCATCAGCCATCTCTTTATGTCTTCACTGATAAGGGTGTCCCAAAAATGATAGCTGTCTGCTCCTACTGCTCTGATATTCAGACTATAGACTGGGCAAGAACATTGAGGCTGAATCACTGAAGATGAAGCATAAATGCTGTGTTCCGTCTGCCTTGGATTCAAACACTGAAGGTGAAAAAGGGTACGAAATCCTTGACATGGCTAGAGAATCCTGAATTCCATCTTGCTAGGTTTCTGGAGATGTATGTGTGGGATCTTCGAGAGCTATTGCATGCACATCAACTCAGGGGCCTTTTCCAGGCTTAGCCAACCTGTGTTTCTGCCTCTGATCCAGGAAGTGTTAGCTTTGAAAGACCATATCAAACTAGTACATTGTGTTTCCTGCACATCCTGCTTTATTGGAGGTTAATTCCTTCTGACGCATGCAGTCTGCTGCTGCCAATTAAGTGAAATGTATTTTACGCTTTACTTTTCTGTTGCCTCACAGGCTTTTGTTGGAAAAAATTTAATAAATAAAACTTGCCAAACATTGTTAAGTGGCACGGCCCGATGATTTGGAATAAACACCCAGACTTTCATACTTAAGAAGGATGGAGAGAGGGGAGGACGAAAGTCTGGAGCAGCACCCAGCTGGATGCCAACCGCTCAGCACCCAGCCACCAACCACAGTGATAATCTCTGGCTGTTGCAAAAGCAGAAAAAGGGACCCCAGGTCAAGAAAGTGGTATAGAGTTCTCATGCAGTGACGTTGCAATGTATTCTTCTTTGGTAGAGGGGGATAAAAAGCAACTGCACTGGAAGAGCAGTATAAATACAGGACCAAATAGACTCTTCCTTTGCAGTTCCACCTCTGCCACTTCCCATCTGTTTTGTCGTGGTTTCTGGGTTTATTCCTATTTTCTGCTTCTGTCTGTGATCTCCAAGTCATCCCTTTCAGGCTTCAGAGAAACAGCTGGGACTGCTCAGGCTCAAGTTATGATAAGAGAAATTATATTCACTCAGGGTCAGCTGAGACACAAAAATATGTGAAAACTCATCAGATCTTCTGAATAAAGCAGACTTTTTTATTTATTATTCTGTTATCCCACTCAACAGAAGACTGCTGTGACAGGAGACACTCTGAGAAGCTCCCGGGTGAGATTCTAACTTCGAGAAGAGAGGCAGCAGCAGGACAGGAGCAGCAGAAATACAACCAAGACGAAGAAGCATCCCAGGAGAGTTGACACTGTGTATCAGTGACATCGTATATCAGCTGAGAGCGCAATTCCAGGTTTCTGAATGGATCCATGGCCCTCAATTGCATTACATTACTTTACCGGAAAATTTTGGATCATATTTCAGAAACAAAATCAAGCCCAGGGGAAGAGAGATTTCTGTCCCTTTTCTTTGGTAACAACAGAAAAACCTAGCACAGAAAGCCTCCCATAGAGCAGTTGCAGTGTACTTTACCCAAAACGACACTTTTAGATCTTTTGTGGGATAGATCATGACTGTCAGAGACACTAAACCCAGTGCTCAAAGCAGTTTCTGCAAGAAAACAGTGGTTAACTGCATTCTGCTTGCAAATCCATACAGAGATCCTTCCCAGGGATGTTCAAGGCAGGTATCTTCTTGAGAAAAGACCTGTCAGTGATGAGAGAGGGATACGTAATTACGGAGAAATACCTGATGCAAGAAAAGAAAAATTCCTTATTTGTAGTCAGAGACAGGGTTGATACTCGACTAGAACACAGTTTGGAGAAAGACAGTACAAAGGCAACATACATCATACTTGAATGATGGAGTGGCAGCATCAAAACAGTTCATCAGCATCAGCTTTGGATCTCAGCATCATAGCTAAAGTTTAATTTAAAATTTAAACAAATTCTCTGGCAGGGAAGTACCTCAGCTCTGATCCGTACAGAGTGACAGCCAACGATGAGAGAAAGAGGCAATCAGCGCTCCTTTTATCCAAAAAAAAAGTTCTTTTAAAATCTTTGCAAAAGTGTATCAGATTGGGTTGGGATACTGCCTCAGAAAACACATCTGTCAAAGGTTCCAAGCAGGTAAGGTGATGGCATCCAGCACACTGCTGCTGGCAGTACTGGACTGCATGCCTGTGATTAAAACAGGAGGGGGAAGACATTTTGGATAGCAGTAAGGTTCTGCTGCTCTGCTGTAATTTTTACTCTCTTTATCTATAGACGCTTGCTGATCTTCCTCACTCATTCTGATTTCATGTGATTCTCAAATATATTCCATTTGAGAAATAATTGAGGAGAAAATGCACTTGCTCTTTAACAAAAGCAGTGATTCAGACTGGAGAAGAGGAGGGTGAGGGAAGACTTCATCACAGTCTGCAGCTTCCTCATGAGGGGAAGAGGAGGGGCAGGCACTGATCTCCTCTCTCTGGTGACCAGTGCCAGGGCCCAGGGAATGGCTGGAGCTGTGTCAGGGGAGGGTCAGGCTGGATATCAGGGAAAGGTTCTTCCCCCAGAGGGTGGTGGGGCACTGAACAGGCTGCCCAGGGAATGGGCACTGCCCCAAGGCTGCCAGAGCTCCGGGAGCATTTGGACAACACTCTCAGGGACAGGGTGGGATTGTTGGAGTGTCTGTGCAGGGCCAGGAGCTGGACTTGATGGTCCTGATGGGTCCCTTCCAGCTCAGGATATTCTATGAATACAACCATGAACTACGAACAATAATTTCTGTAGATGTCAACTCAGTGGCATCAACCCACTAAAACAAAGTGTCTTTATTTCTAAGCTTTTTTGGAGTTGGTTCAATTTGTTGAGTAACTAGGAGTCTGTTATGAAATGAAAGCCACACAGCAAAATTGTGCTTGCCCTGCTACAAAACTCCTTCTCGTTTAGGTAGGCTGACTGAGGGATAAATAAACCCCTGTTTTCCCTGAAGGTCTCATAGATATTTGTTAACCTCTTTTATCATTATAGTAAAGGCTCTGCACGCTAAATTTCTGAATTCTTCATTAAAGGGTTCTGATTTTCAATCAGTTCCGAGTAATCCCAGTGAAATGGGCAGCAGATATGTCCAACACGATCTAGTTATCTGCATAAAGAGCTTGGTGAAATGACTGCAGGCTATGTATGCATCAAGAGAGCCAGCTCTGAAATCAGAAACGGTGTAATTATGTATTTAATTACTTCACCTAAGGGACAGAGTCATGCAGCCTGGTTGTATTGTTGTGATCTAAACTAATATCTCCACACCAAGGGGTATTTAGGTTGACACTGCCTTGGAGACTTTTGTTCAATGAACACACATTTATAACTTACAAGGAGATTTAGAGTTGTATCTTCTCTCATAGATTATCTGTAAGATTTAATTGGACTTAGAAGCAGAACAACATCATATATGTATATCTTTGTAGTGTGCCATTGTTCTCCAATGCTCTTTGTTTCACTCCTTACATCTTGCTTATATTTATTCCACATATCCAGTCTTATCAATATTTCTTCCCCTCCTTGTCATGTCTTTTACCAGCTCTAATTTCCTGTTTAAACCAGTTCTCTTTAGTATTGGTGTAACATGCTGCAAAGGAAGGACAATTGGTTGGTCCCTCATGCCTGCCCATAGCTGGTGCTCAATTTGCTTAAAAGAAAGTAATTTATTTGCTATAGGTGATCCCAACTTTCTCTCATTGGGTTCTTATCTTTCATTTCTGTAAACAGGCTAGACTATTAGGAACATTTTTATAGAAGGGAACAATACTTTTGGGGAGGAACAATTTATGATTTTTGAGGATATTTATTTTCTTTCTTGTTTTTTGGAGGAAAAGTTAGGAATGCTTATGGTTTCAAACTAAAATTCATGTCTGTTTTCTGAGAGATTGACTGTTTTAGTTGGTCGCATAGATGCTAGTAAGTCAAGATTCAATTATATCAGAACACCAAGAAGTTTTCTACAAACAACTTTTTGATGTTTAAAGATAAATTGACCATAAAGTGTCCTTTTAAAAAATGGAGAATGGCACCATGATATAGCTCAAAAATATTCTCTTGTTAATTTTCATTAACTAGTCTTATTACCACATTCAGCAGCACATTCATGCCTGTCCTGTGAAGCAGAACTGTGAGTTTCTATACATCAGGTGCCCTTATCACCTCCCAAAACTGAGGCCATGAATCAGCACAGTGGAGGTGTGATAACGGGGGGGGAGCAGGGAGCCTCTGAATGATTGCACTGATAAATCATGGAATGCCTCTGTGTGGGAATAGCTGCTGTGCTGTATTGCCACACCAAGCCCAACGGGCCTGGATGACATCCCAATGGGGTAGATATACCTGAAGATAACACACTAATTGAATCCCTGTAGAACTTGTTTTCTCCTGCTTCTGGGATGATGAACAGAAGCTGCAAGGAAGAATAAGAGGCTAGCAATGACCCTGAAGGTGTAAGGGGGCTGCATTCACAGGCAAACATTTTTCCTACAGGTGTAACACATGAAGATGCTCAGAGACGTGTTGTATAGGTCGAAAGAAGAAGCCTTTTTTTGGTTAAATTAAATTTGAGACTACACAGCACAAATGAACCAGGAGCCAGTCCATCAGCCTCATGTGTATCCCTTCAGGAGATCTGACAACATTCATTAAATCCTGAAATTAAATAATGGTGCTGAATCTGCAATTATATTGTAACCAGTAAATTCAATTAAGGGGAAGTAGTATACTTTATTTGAATGGCTCACTTGGTGGCTTTTTGATACATGTAAGTAAGAAGATAAAGAGAAAATGTTTCTTAGGTTTTTTTTTTTTTTTCAGATTATGCTGTCTCAAATGAAGACCACACTGAGAACTTCGCACAGAATCACACAGTACAGCAGAGCTCATAAAGAGGTAATAAACACTCAGGACAGAAGCACATTTTTGCTCCAGATTCATAGCTTTTTTCGTTTTTGATATTGTCACTCACATAATTTATATTAGTCTTTCCCAAAACACTTAGCTACACTCTCATTTTACTGGCCAATCTATAAATACACAGTCCTCCAAAGAGCAGTGGTAAAGTTAGAAATAGTAAGTAGCTGCATTTTAGAGCAGAAAGACTCAGGAAATGGGGTGCTAGGAACCTTGGTTACCCTCTCCACTCTTTCAAAGGACAGGTTACATAAACCCAGAGAAAACTGAGAGGAGTCCTGGGACCTCAGTCCCTGGCAAGGTACATCTTTCCAAGCCCACATCTCACCCTAAATATCTAGTGGGTTTCTCCAGTTTTAGAAGCTCCCAGGTTTGCAATGCTGGATTTCAACACCTTCCCACCCGCCTGGTCAGGCTCCACCTACATTCGCAGGGAAACTCTTCCTCTCCCTGGTTTGTTCTAGTGGGTTTTTCTGAGGGTAATGGTTTTATTTCATATCTGCTAGAGCAGATGACTGCCAGAGGAAGTTTTTTTTCTACTGCTTTCCTTCCAAGCATGGCAAAGGCTTGGATGTTCTCCGGCGTGTCAAGAAACCCGAGCGCGAGTCTGTCGCTTGTCTGTCCCGGCGGAAGAGCCCAGCCAGGGAGCTGGTGCACAAACACACGGCTCCAGCCACAGCTGCTGCTGCTGCTGCTTCCTTCCATTGTGCAGGAGAACAGTTTCCTTGGCTCCTTTCCACGGGGGGCTGTGGGCTTTGATCAGAGAGCGGTGGGCGGTGTGTCCCTGGCGCTCCGGCTGCCATAACCACGGCGTGAAGCCTGCGGTGTTTTCTCAGTCACGCAGCAGCCCCGAGCAGGTGTGAAAGCTGCCTGATCAGCAGCTAACACTGATCATCTCCCCTCTCTGCCTTCTGCAGGCAGACCTGTCTTGAGCTCCCTCGGTCTTCCCCTGCCTCCACTGGGAGCTGAGGTGCTCCCTTTGAGCTTACAGAGGAGGCAGATACTTTAAGGAAAGCTTTTGCGTTCTTAGCATCTGCTCAGCCACTTGCACTTGCCATTTTGCTGCGGGCCTCGAGGGTGGATGGGAAGGAAAAGAAAAATGGCTTTCAGGATGGATTAGTTTTGGGAAGAGCATTGTGTGCCAAAGGCAGTGCAGAACGGAGTAAACATTCGAGCAGACAAGGATGACATCATTTATTCAGTGGAACTGACAGGGGCAATGTGAGAAGCTGTAAAAGCAGATAAGAGGGCTGAGGTTTGAGGGCAAGGCATTAAAACCAGAGAAGGGAGAACTGAGCAGCAACGCTTGTTTTTCTCAGCGGTTCTTTGCCTGCGCAAGGCTACACGCCTCCCACTCAAAAGTTCATATCCACTCGTTCTCTGTGGAATATCCCCCGAACCCCGCTGTCCATGGGGCCTTTACTGGGTCATCCTGACACTGAGCTTTCAGAGCGGTGAGGCAGAAAGGAACGCCCAGTTATAGGCTCAGGAGAAACAAAACTGCCTTGTGGTGATGGGGGACACTGAGGCACTGCTTTATTAGTTAAAATTGGAGGTGAAAAGGAGTTTGGTCGAGTGGGTTCAATAAAGACACCTGAGTTTGGTTTTGAAAGCAGAAGTGGCATTTCCAGAATATTGCGCGTCTGGAGCGAAAGAAGGATAACAAAGAATTGCCCAAAGAAATAGGCTGCGATGTTCTAGGGAATAAGAACAGTTATTTTGCTACCAGCTGTAATAAGTTTCAAGTGCTAGCGAGATCAATAGGAGAAACTGGAAAGAGACCAGCCGTAAGATGAGGCCCAAATATGAAAAAATGAAAGCAGGGTTAATTCTGAAGGTCATGGATAATTGCTGTCATGAGTAAAACTGATCTCTGGGCAGGACTTGATGTTTCTCATGAAAATCAGCTCGCTTCGACCCCTACTGCTCCAAGTAAAAACAAGGTAAAAAATGGCCACTTTTGTAACACACACCTAATCCTCTCCATCCACGTTCTGCCTGTAAGTAATTTGCTGGTTGCACTGGGAAGATGGAAAGTGAGTTACAGAAGGAGTTCCCTGGACACCTCAGAGGCTTGAAGTAAACCTAATAAAGATGATTCCTGAGGTTCCTGACACAACTCTGAGAACAGGGAGAATTAGTACTTCTGCATGGAGGTTTCATCTGACTTTCATTAGAAAAGAGGTGTTTTAAGTACTTGTCTTGGCCAAATTCAAAATAGTTTATAAACACAGCTCATGAAATGTGCCTGCCATTGTAGTTGTTGGCTGTGCATAGACATCTTCACTTGCACCTTGTGAGGTACTTTTCTGGATGGGTGGAGCTTTTTTGTTTTCTTTTGGGGCTTTTTTTTTTTTCTTAAGCTAGTATGAGAAAGGAGGAAGGATGAGAGTTTGTAGGAATCATGCAAGTGGTTTCATGAGAAGGTCTCGCCTCAGATTCTGTACTTGGAAGAAGTAGCTTTTCCTCATAGTGGGAACTGGATTTAAATATTAAAATCATCTTTGGGACCTAAGCCTTCTTACCCAGGACAATAAAAACTGTTCCCTCCATTAAAACTACACATGTGCACACACATGCACTCACACATGTTTCTACAAGAGAGAAAGCAGACATTGTATAAAAAAAAAAAATTATCCTCCCAAAATCTTAATTGAACATTGCACTTGAAGCCTTTTTTTATCCAGAGATACCAGTGGCTTGAATGGAACGACTTAGGACAGTACATTGTTATAGTCTGTGTGTCATAATTCACATTCTAGCAATTTTTGAGTGTCCTTATTATCTACTGAGTCCCATCAATGTTTATATATATGCTTCTAGAGGATGATTTCAAAGGCTTTTGTGATCTAGATGGGAAAATACACAGTTAAGGCTCAAGACAGGCCAGGTATCAGATGGCCATACCCCAAAAATTTCAGAGATTTCTTGTGAAAGAGTAAAGAGGACCATAAGTGTCTCAGTGAGAATTAATAGTTGTGTCACCATGAAAATGCTCTCACATGAGAGGGCTACACCTGTAACCATTGCATTCTGTTTCTCTTCCAATTTTAAGATTCTCATCAATTCCAGTGAGTGAAATTTCTCCAAGTTGGGGGGTAAGATATTTTCTTATAGAGTATGTCAGGAACAAGTTCACTACTCAGAAGGTGGTGAGGCCCTGGCACAGGTTGCCCAGAGAAGCTGTGGCTGCCCCATCCCTGGAAGTGTCCAAGGCCAGGTTGGATGGGTCTTACAGCAACCTGGGATAGTGGAAGGTGTCCCTGCCCACGGCAGGGGGTTGGAAACAGATGATCTTTAAGAGCTCTTCAGCCCAAACCAATTCATTTTATGAATCTATGTTGATATTAAGTACATAGAGAAATAGAGTGTAAGTGTGCAGTCAGAATAAATTAGTCCAGAACATGTCCCTCAGCAGGTAGAAGCTGTGCTCATTCACTGACTGTTTTCTAGACAATCATGCTGGAGAGAGAAAGAACAATTTTTTTACAAGTGTGTATAACACAATTGCAGTTATTTTATTTGCCATGTTTATGCAAGTTCCACCAAAAATAGAAACGTGAGGGGTTAGGATGTCAGTTTACCTCTTAGTAGTGTTTGCTATTAAACTTGTTAGCTTACCCTGACCACCTGTGGTGGCTGGTTCAGTATCCCTTTCACCACTGCAGTAAATATTCTTAGCTGTGATTTAAAGAAAAGGCAACAGCTTCTCTGTTTGTTTAGATTTTATGGCCCAATTATTGTTTCTCATTCTCACAGATGAGGGTAATTATTTTATAATTAATCATACATAGACAAAACATATCATCTCTAAAAATGACTATTAAAACATTTATAATGGGAAATGTGCTCATACTGAATTCTATATCACATGCCCTGATTATTTAGTTATATTGACCATATGTTATTTTATTTGCTTGTTATTTGTTAGATGCATTGAGGAAAGGAGAGAAAAGGTGCTTGAGGTATCAATTCAACATTGTTTTGCTCCTCTAGAAAAGACCAGGGAAAAGAATCTGGCAACTTGCCTTGACATCAACCATCTGTAAATTCATCATTCTTTGGCTCCCTAGGTAATTTAATTTCAGCCAAAATGTGCATTCTCGATGTTGACAAATGGTCTTGCTACATTTCCCCAACAAAAGTAGTTTTGTTGGAGATTTGACCTTATGGATCTCTTGCTTCCTTTGAAAAAACTAGACGTACAAGAAAAAAACCTTTATGATTAATTGCCACTGCTGCCACTTTTTCAGCTATTAGTTCAATTAAGAATTTGGCAATGGGTAGTTTCACAGAACTATTACAGTTCAGTAACATTCATAAATTCTAGAGAGCTTGAATATGCATTTTTATAAGAAACCTTTTTTTTTGTGAGGTCTAAGCATTATTTTCTGACACCTTTCTTGACTCTCCTATTAATGTATTAATTACTTTCTTCCATACCCACCTCACATCCCCAAAATATAGTAGTGTGACAAGCAATATGCATAAAGTCCTGGATCATATTCAGCTTCTAAGCTGTAGGATATCCATCTTGGATCTAATGACTCACAGAAATTGTCAACTTCCTCTCTCTTATAGAATGCCTGATTTCCCATTTCACCATTATAATTATAGGGTTGACAGAAAAAAAAAAATCAGAGCATCACAAAAAGACTGTATAGTCCATTCCCATGCCTTAAACAGAACTAAATCTATTATGTCATCCATGCAGATGTTTTCCTAACAACTTATTGAAGACTTTCACAACATCCCTAGGTAATATAATACAATAATAAATCCCCCACTGCTATTAGACTATGAAAAATTCTGCTGCAATTTCAGCCCATTATTACTCATGCCACACCTAGAAAATAAGGACAACAGCTCTTACTTTGCTTCTTACTCCTAACAGTATTTTTATGTATTTGAATATTTTTATGATATCTACTCCTGGTCTATTTATAAATTAAATAACTTCAGTTGTTTCAATTTTCCCCAGCTGTTCCAATCTCAAAACCTCAGATCATTTCTGTTACCCTATCCTGAATTTCTTCCAGCCTCCACTTGATTCCCAACTTCCTTCATTAGTAAGGATCAAAACTGAGCAAAGTCATCCATTTGTTGAAATTTCAACAATGCTCATGAGACAGCCTCATTTTTTCTATTGATGCATCCCAGTAAGATAGGATTATTTTTTTTTTTAATCACCAATAATGGTGTTGAATTGTTCAGCTTGCTAGTTGCTGTGACAGATCTTTTCTGCAGGGTTGTACCAGTCATTCTCCATTGTGAAATTTTATGGATGGCTTTTTTTTTTTTTAACACAGCTGTTCCCTACTTTTTGGGCTGAAATGTGTCCTTTCTCCTCAGTTACACCAGTTTTTACAAGATCAGCTGGAATTCTAAACCTCAGGGGGGCTTGCATCCTCGAATTCTCTTCACTTTCACATCATTTTCAATTTTAGTAGGCACATCTACTCTTCTATTCTTCAGGTAACTAATTAAAATATTACAATACTGAGCATGTCCCTGCAGGATCTCATTGGTAACAAAACATCAGTAACTTTTTAGTTACTCACATCACAAAAGATTTGTTTGGACTTTGCATCCTTAACTGCCTTTTAAAAAGTGCCATGTTGGTGCCAAAGGTACGATCACACCTCATACCTGTCACACCCCAGCGTGTCATGGTGGCTGAGCATGGATGCAGTTGAGGTCTCACTGGCAGAGTCAGCCTTTGGAAGACGAAAAGCTCCAATTCATTTCGCCCAAGGATTAACAGCTTTGACGCAATTATAGACTGACATGGCTGTTTCAAAGATGTCTTGAATGATTTTTATTGGAACATTTTCCTGCTCTCCTAGTGAAATGTATAGCAAAGCTGGCATTAATTTTATGGTTTAACACATTATCTAAAAGAGTTCCGAGAAAACCTTTTCTTCTAAGAAATCTTTTATGTTCTTGGCCATGATCAGTTTGGTTGTACATGTTCCCCAGAAGACTTTGTTTATATGCTTCATTCTCCAAGATGTATCTCTTGTCTTATTCAGCAGTGTGTCTTCTGTACATTCCTTAACCTCACTGCTTTGCTGGCCTGGTCTTATTATTTGGTGTCCCCTGCTTAATATTCAAAAATTATTAGTAGTAATATGATTTGATGTTATGTTGAATCAGTTTCATATGATTTCTGCTTTGCTATCAACAGCCCAAATGCATTAATCCACAGATGTGTAAAAGAAGTTATTTTCAGACAAATCATCCTAATTATTTACATGTTTTCCCAGGTCCATGGATAGCTATTGAACAAACTAGTGTCAATACTATGTCTGGCTCAAAAAGTACCTTAGGAAGCTGAATCGTTTTTTTTCTACATTTTTTTCTTAGGCATCTGCTGGTAAGACATGCTGGAGGATAATTAGTGGTTCACTCAATACCCAAATAGACCATATGGATTTGTAAACTGCTTTTCTCAGACTGTGCATTTCTTAATATGGCACCTGTGTAGTTTCCAAAATACACTGATTTTTCCAGCAACTTGAAATTTCACTAGAGAATAAGTAATAAAGACTATACAAAGGGCTCTGATTTAAAAATTAATATTCAGTCTAAACATGTTACCTACTAACCAGCCCTTGTGATTAGGTACTTGCTCATTTGGATTGGGGAAACAGGAATGGCCACGTCTGAATGTCACATCCTTTGCTTTTGAGATGCAATTAGCATAGCTATCAGACCTCATTCAAGTTAGCAGTCTAGGGAGAGATGTGGTGTGGTTTCATTTCTATCCACAATAAAACCAGCTATCTGATGGCAGAAAAACTAAACAGCGTTTTACTTCAGAAAGAACGGTGCAAGGTACTTTAATAATTTACAAATTCTTAACCTTCCTGCTTGCAGGGGGACTGTTGGTTATTTCAGACACTTTTCTTGATTATTATTCTCTTTTTGTTCTGTGCTTTTCTTTTTTCCTAATATCTTTTACTATTTGTGCAACAATTTCCCTCTCAGATGTTTTAAAAAAATGCTCTTGGCCCTTCTCTTCCTGATGATGATTGTGTCTGACTCTCACCTTGGGTGAGTAGCATGGAACAGCAGTCATTGACAGTAGATGATGGTGTGAAACCTCTATTTTATGTGCTACCCTGCTCAGACATACTTTTGTGCTCACCTCTGTCGCTAAAATATTCATTTTAATGGTAAATGAAGCATATTTCTAAAACACTGCACACTAGCAGCACAGTTAATGTTGCAAATCCATTTTCATCGTACACCTGGAAGAAATCAGTGCTATTAACTTCCTATTTTCCCCAAGCATTAAATTTACGCAAGACTAAATTAACATGAAATTCCTCTTCAAAAGACTCTGTAATAAATGAATGGGAAAGGGCAGCTAAAATTTTGACTCTAACACCATTTTCACTACTTAAAAAGGTCAGTTTCCACCCACAGCATGTATAGGTAATTAAGCACTGGAATATCTTGCCCAGGATAGAGGAGATTTTTCTTTGTTTTTTTGGTATTTTTCAAGGTTCTGACAGCAGAGCTTGGTGTAAGAAATACCGAGTAATTCCATATTCTGTGGTCAGCAAGAAGCAGGTGAACATAATTCTGCTTGGCCTTGAAATTCATGTTTATAGAACAGAAAAGGATAAGTAAATATTGTCTAGCCCACTTTTCCCGTTTTATTCTAAGGAATTTATCACTCAGAATAAGGATGCTGAAGCGTCACAAAAAACCACACACATTTCTATACAGGCATTTCTCCTCTGCATTACAAATCTGCTGGACATGTTTCCCTTTCTCAGTCACTTGGATGCCTCCCTGCCAACCCCTACAAAAGCTTCCAGCATTAAAAAGCTATAATCAGAGTTCTACTTTTACTTGAAACAACCTTATAGGCTGGAGACAAGCGGGACACTCATCAGCATTCAATGAGCCACTGCTCTATGGACTAGACATGAATGCTCCTCAGACATTACATTTCCATGGACTGCAGTCTATACAGCTCAAAAGAGTTGGGCATCATAAAATAATGACTGAGTTCACAAATATTTTCAGGGCTGCAAGTTACTTGGGCCATGCATGACAACATCCAATTGTAAGAGCCAATGTCATTCCTTCAGCAACCAGGTCTAGTGGAAGATGACCCTGTCCTGGCAGGGGTGTTGGAACTAGATGGCCTTTAAACTCATTTCCAACTCAAATATTCCATGATTCTATGATTCATCTCTATTAGATGTAGATTTAACAAATTATCACTGATTTTTCAGTCTTCTCCATAATTACTTAAAGAAATGCCTTAGTTATACAGAAAAGTTAAAATCCAGTGCCTCGTGTTCAAAGGACACAGTGCTCTCTTTAGCCATGGCTGCCAACTGCTCTGAAAGAGTTCCACTCAATATCCCAATTGGAAAGCAAGGAAGTGGCTCAATGAAGTACAAGATGTGAGGAGAAATTAATTGATCTCAAGCAGAAAAAATAAACAAAAGGCAGCACAAAACCGAAGGACGTATTCAAGCTGTGGGAAATAATTCTACCAAAATGAGGTTAGATAAGAAATAAAACTTTATCTAAATTTTGTTGAAGTGTTCTTAACACAATGCCGAGAAGCTGTGGCACCATTTTGGTATCTGCTTTCTTGGGTTCATACAACTCCTCAGTGGTTCTGGTGGAAATTCAAAATAAGTGCAAGCTTCCAGTCAGCAAAAGTCAGACGCACGGACAGCTAAGGCACAGAAATGCAATATCCATGTAAGCAGCTGGAGGTGCGAACACACCGGAGCTGGAATCAGCAAGTGCATTGTGAACACGGCTCAGGAAGTCTACTTAGAGACAGCCATTAATAAAACAACTCGGGGAAATAAAACACGGGGGTTTGATGTGAACCATGTGCCAGCCCCGGCCCGTGCCGCCGCTCCCCAGCACCGAGGCCAAGGCCACGGCTGCCGAGCTGCATGTGGCCCTTCAGTGCTCAGCGTGGGGCTCTCGCTCAGGCCTCAGCAGCCAGTGCTTCACAGCCAGCTGCCGGCAGGAAAACCTGGCAGTCTCCAGGAGAGACTCAAAGAGACAGCCTGAGACAGGCAGAGGGGTCCGGGAGGGTGGCAGTGACTGATGCTGACAGAGCCGGACGGAGCGAAGCTGGTAGCAGAATGATAATGCTCAATCTCCAGGACAACAGGAACTGCCAGCCAGCCCAGTTCTTGCAGCTGCTGGACCTAATAAACCAGTGATAAGCCATGCTGGAAAAAGAAATGCACCAGCTTCATGTTTCACCCCCAAACTTAGCCAGCTTTCGCACCACTGGAAGTAACACTAGTGTGAAACGAGCCCTCGGGGTGCAGTGAAATCACACAGGTCTGGAAGGGTCCTTGTAAACCTCCCTGCAGGATCTGCCCCAGCCAACACTGCTCAGCCACCCAACAGAATCAGGGGTGTGAAACATGGCCAGCTTGTTATTCCTGACTTGGCAAAACCACTAACCTCGCACTTAAACTACTTTGTGCTTCAACTTGTGCTCAGCTGCTCACCTGCGCTGCGGGCTCTGTGTGTCCACAAGGATGATTAGAGGAATGGACCTAGTCTCCTACGAGGAAAGGCTGAAAGAATTTGGATTGTTCAGCCCGGAGAAGAGAAGGCTTCAGGGTGACTTTATTGCTTCCTTCCTGCACCTTAAGGGGTTACAGGAGAGGGACTTTGTACAAGGGCCTGGAGTGACAAGACAAGGGGAAGTGGCTTCCCACTGAGAGAGGGCAGGGTTAGATTAGATATTAGGAAGAATTTCTTGACTGTGAGGGTGGTGAGGCACTCGTAGAGGTTGCCCAGAGAAGATGTGGCTGTCCTATCCCCAGAAGTGTTCAAGGCCAAGTTGGACAGGGTTTGGAACAACCTGGGATAGGGGAAGGTGTCCTTGGCTGTAGCAAGGGTAGGAACAAGGTGTTCTTTAATATCCCTTCCGAGCAAAACTGTTCTGTGATTCTGTGATCCAGAATGGCTGTGAGATTTCTCTGGCCTCCTTACTTGGAACGGGCTCTCCTCCCTGCCACTCCCAAGCAAGCTGCACAGCTGGAGATGGAACACATTTGCAGGTTTGTGTGGAAGAAAGCTTGCTCAGTTTCTTCCCTCTCTCCTAGGGACATAGGCCTTGGCTCCCCAGAGCTACCACTCAGGCACTTTACAGCAACATTAAATTCACACTTTAAAAGCAGACGCTGAGCGATAAGGCAGAGGTCAGCATTTCAGCAAGTAGTAAGGATTTGGGATTTTTTACAGTGATTAGTTTAATCGCATCCCTTGGTCTCAGCTCTCCCCAGTCTTTCTGCCCCCACAGGTGCTCCCCCTCCATCTCTGGATGTCCCCTGTGAGGGTCTGCAGCCCTCCACAGTCGCAGGACCCGCAGCCAGATGGTGCCAGCGCTGGGAGCAATGAGATGCCGCTTACGGCACGAACGCTGCAGACAATATCCCGCAGTGCCGATCAGCCGTGTGCTCCCAGGGGTGATTTTCTGTAATATTTCTGTTTCTCCACTCTGCTCAAATCATCTTGAAAGCATATAATCACCGGCATGGTAGTGAGCTGTCAGATGGAAGTGGGATTTATAAGGCGGAGAAGATTGGGGTGGAGAAAGATCTCCTGGGTGATCACTGAAGGACTCAGTCCAGCGCCAGACATGGAAGGGTTGAATTCCCAGGAAGAGGCTGAAAGGTTTAGCCTACACCTTCCAAATTAGCATCAACTTGGTGCTCTAATACAGGCAATCAGCTCAGCTACCTTATCAGAGAGACCATTTGGCACAAGATAAGAGGTTTTCTGTTACCAGCATGACATGTAAGATGCCTTGTTGGCATTCCTGCCTTCCCACTTTCACCCCCGGGTTTTGAAAAGGATTCTTGAAGGAAAAATCTGATTTCCTCGCCTTTCCCACCTTACACACTTGAAACGTTTATCCATTAACATGAGGTGTCTCTGAGCATAAAGATGTTGGTCCACAACCAAATATAAGATGAACACATCAGAAGACTTCAGGAATGTCTCTTTCTTTCAGTGCTGCATCCAATTAAAATAGAAATCCAAATGACTTGCCTCCTTTCCCATTGAGAGCCTGCAAGTATACAGAGGCACAGTGAGCAAATTGCATGATTATTGCTTTTCCCAGAGAAATTGTTCTCTGTTAAAATGTGGTATTAAAGGCAGGGCCTGCTGTGCAGAAAACAGGCTAAAGCAAGCCAAGCTTTTGGATGTTCCATTGTGGGTTGTACTATTTTCCTGGAATATTGTCATTCTAGCTGTGATTGCTAGCTGGCAGGAAAGAAACACTACCTACAAATATTTCGGGGGTAAAAGTTAGGAGTTTTATTAGATGCAACAGAAAAGTAGGGTTTTACTAAAAAACAAAGCCCTTTGATCACCGGCTCATTATATATTTAAATTTTGTGGCGATTTTATCGTTCATGAAAAGGGCCAAACCGGCACCACAGCCACTTCATCCCGGGAAATGCACTTGGAATGTATTTGCACCCGGGGCACGCGCTGCTGGGCAGGGCAGGAGGCTGGGAGAGGCACTCTCCCGGGCCCCGGCTGGGGACACAAAGCTGCGCGCTGTCACTTCAGCGCGTCCCTGCCCCGTGACACGGCTGGCTGAGCCACGCTGGGAGAGGGGCACCAAGTGGCGATCAAAACGAGCGAGCCTGGTGCATAATTCATGAGCTGAAACAAACCTTTGTGCCAGACAAGATCACCTATTGAATTTCTCTTCAATGGAGCTTTGCCTGCTTGCACCACACAAGATCTATCTCGCTCCGAGCTGCCTCAATGGGAGCAGCACCAGCCTCTTGCATTATTCCGAAACAATACCCTGATCTTTCTTTTAGAGGCAAGCCGGCGATTCGGGCCACAGGGCCCAATCAATCCCTACTTCTTCTTCTTCTAAGGAGGCCAGCAGAGAAGCTAATTATCACCTCCTCTTCCAGGATGGGCTCATTGTCAGCTGGGGACCGGGATGAGAACTCTATTCACTCCCCAGTGCATTATGCTCCAGGACTAACCAGACGGACATTAGTCAGTTCTGACTTACAGAAACTCTCTAACAGGTCTGGAACCAAAGGAACGCAAATGTGGGGGCGGTGGGGAGGGGGAAACATCCCACCACTCCACACAGAGGCCTGGTATGGGTAATTTCCCCTGCTCTCTCTCCAAAAAAGAACTTCGTATGGATTGAAAAGGGAAGACGGTGAGAAAAACCAGTATAAAATGTGGACCGGAAAGAAATGTCATTATAGTATTCCAATGACTAAGTGAAAAGTCCAGCTCTGATTTCTAAAATACACCATCCCCTAAATTCTTGAAGACTCCAGTTAAGACTAATTTTCAACTTCACGTGAAAATAAATTTATTCTCTTTTTGTCTTTTTCACCTAATTTTTCTTCCCTCAAGAACAACAACCACCAACCCCCCCTAAAAACCTCACAAACAAACAAACAAAACCCACAAAAAAAACCTGAAATGAAACAAACAACAAAACAAGCAAAGAAAAAAAAAAAGAGAAAAACAAAAAGATTCATCTATCCTATTTTTTTTCTTCAGATCTTTGAGCCTGGGGGTCATTGGAGCCAACTGAAATCCAAGTCCAAATGATCTCATTAGAGGCATCCAACATAGAGCACAGACCAGGGAGATGAAATCCCACACACACAAAAAGAGCAGCACCAAGCTGATACACCAGAAGGAGGCACTTCAGAGGGGAAGAAAAGAAAACAACAACAGCATCTTCAACCTGCCCTCCCGGGAAGAAGCTGAACCCGGGAATGAGCAGCTTCCCTGATGTGAGCCAGCCTTGCCATAATGCAATCGGGTGAGGGCAACTGAGTGTAGAGGAAAACGGCTGAGCTGTTAGTTAGCTGGATCTATTTTATTTTATTTTCCCCAGGCAAAGAAAAAGAAAATGTCTTACACTAGATCATGAACCCTACACATTTATCAGCTGTTCCCTGCTTGCAACAAATTGCCATTTATCTTTCCCTTTGTGCTCTGTTTGGGGTAAGAAGAATTTGAATACTGCAAATCTACGTGCACTTTACTGATGCTGTTGTCTTACTTTATTTTCATTAATATGTGTTCTCTAAAAGGTCCCAAGGCTAAAGGGCCGTGTCTCCTGCTGGGGCAAGTTCCTAGAGGTTAATGTAAATGTAATGTAACATAAAGTGTTGCCTCTGGTTTACACCAGCAGGGGATTTGTCCCGCTCCACCTGAACAGTGTATGAAGAGCAGGTCTGGTTTTCAGGATCAAGCAGGAAGCTGCTATAAAGGTTTCATCAGCCTTCAGAGGTTCATGGGGAAGGGGCAGGAAAGGGAAGCAAGGGGGCTTTTTCCATGCTGATGAAAAATGCTCCCCAGGCAGCTCTGGACCTTGACGTCCTGAATTTACCCGAATTATCCTCAGGGCGGGGAGGAGGGCTCGCAGTGAGCTCACTGCCCTGGACTTCAGGAGAGCAGACTTTGGCCTCTTCAAGGACCTACTGGTTTGCACCCCATGGGATAGAACCCTGGAGGGCAGAGGGGCCCAAGAATGTGGTCAAATTTAAAGGATCACCTCCTCCAAGCTCAGGAGTAATGCATCCCAAAAAAAAGCGGAAATTGGGCAAAAATGCCAGGAGACCTTCAAGGATGGATAAGCAGCTGCTGTGCAAACTCAGACAGAAAGAAAGAATCTTTCAGGAAGTGGAAATGAGGACAAGTGGCTGGGGAGGAATACAGGGAAATTGTATGGGAAGTTAGGGATAGGGTTAGAGAAGCCAAGGCCCAGTTGGAATTGAGTCTGGCCAAGGATATCAAGGATAACAGGAAGGGCTTCTATGGGTATGTTGCAAGCAAGAGAAAGCCTAGGGATACTGTGGGCCCTCTCCAGAAGGAAATGGGAGACCTGGCTGCCATGGACAGAGAGAAGACTGAGGTTTCAGTGATTTCTGTGCCTCGGTCTTCAACCCAAGTGCTGCAGCCACACTGCCCAAGCTGGGAAAGGCAAATGCAGGCACTGGGAGAATGAAGACCCTGATCCCACTGTAGGAGAGGATCAGATCTCAGACCATCTAAGGAACCTGAATGTGCACAAGTCCATGGGACCTGATGAGATTCTTCTGTGGATCCTGAGGGAGCAGGCAGATGAAGATACTAAGCCACTATTCATAATTTTTGAGAAATCGTGGCAGTTCAGGTGAAGTCCCTGATGAGTGGGAAAAGGCAAATATATCCCCCATTTTTAAAAAGGAAAAAGTGGAAGACCTGGGGAGCTACAGACCAATCAGTCTCACCGCTGTGCCAGGAAAGATCATGGAGCAGAAAATAACAGAGAAGAAGAAACTGCTAAAAGTAAGATCTATTAAAGAAAGTCTGGGTTTGGGGCAGATGGGATTGGTCTTTGCTGATCACCCCTCATATTTCTCTGTGAGGTTCCTTGAATGACAGGTCTGTAAAAAGTCTTCAAAATGACACAAGATGATGCAATTTATTAAACTCAGAAAATATGCACAAAATATATTTGTTTCCGTTAACTAAACTCACACTCTGTGGAAAAATACTGTAAGACAAAGCTCAAGAAGGAGAAATCCACATTGGCAATAGTTCAGCAGAAACAAACTGTCTGCAGCTTGAGGAAGAGGAACACAGGAAGCTTCTTGTACTTCCCAGAGAAAGGAGTGAAACAAAGGATGGAGTGGCACAGAGGTGTTGCAGTCATGCTCTGTTTAAACAGTGTAATTCATGGGAACTAAGCCAAAGGAATGGACTAACTGGGGACCATGTGTTGTTTCATTCACTCAAAAATACCTATTTTCACATCCTTGCACGTGCTAATGAAGTAAAATCTGTACATGCTTTACATGTACCACTCAAGTCACCCAAGCTCCACCTACACATGAAATGATATCAACCAAAACTTTGTCTTTTCCCCACCCTCAAAGGAAACAATATAAATAAAGCTGAAGAGGGAAAGGAGCTTAGAGGACAGTCCACTTTTGTATTCTGGGATGGTCGATGCGCTGTCCCCATCTCCCCTCACTTAGCAGCGCCTGTTGGGTAAGTTTCATTTCATGGTAACACTATTGCTTATGTATTCCGATATCAGTGTGTTATCAATGGCAGTTTCTGAACTTCACTCTGCTACGGCAACCAATAAATCTCACCGTTTGTGAATCCGTCGTTGCCAGTGTGACCAGACTTACAGTGTTGAAACCACACTATTTGTGAACCTGGGATCATGAAAGTTATAACATTACCAGACTTACAGTGCTCTAAAATATTATCTGTGAGTCTGTATTGTGAGGGTCCCCCAGGGATTTAGACAGGGAGATCACACACAGCCCAAGAAGGGGAAGGTCCGACTGCTCCCAGAGCTGTTAGCAACGCCATTGACTTACCAGTGCAACGTGCCTTCTTCAAGGTGACAATTGCTTTGCATCTGCTCTGTTTGGAGCTCTATACACGTGCCTTTAAGACTGTGTAGACACTCAGAGCCAGCTCGTATCTTCAGCCTTGCTGCATGAAGCTGTGGCAGCCAAGATGCTGTGTGGTGGGGTATAGGTACCACGCACGGAGACAGCCTGGCAAGAGCAGGGGGAGAAGCTTGCATGACAGCTGGCTCTATCTAGTCACATTTGACTCATTTCATAACAACTGAAAAGGCCTTATGTTGAAATATTTGTAAGCAAAAACCCTGGTCTGTTAAAGCTAGTTAAAGGTAGTGGCCGGAAGCTGAAGGCACAGCTCGTGCAGCAACTCAGAAAAACTCATTAGACTTTGGAAAGGAGCACATTTATTTGAATCATGGAACCACAGAAGCATGGAATCATAGAATCACAAAATGGTTTGGGTTGGAGGGGATGCTTAGGGGCCATCTAGCCCAACGCCCCTGCAATGAGCATGGTGATACATCAAGTTGCGTCTTTGCATCCGTACTTCTTCCAGCTGAAGGCACAGGCTGGATGCAGTCCTCCTCTGCCTTCTGAAGGCAGAGTTATATGGCACAGCCAGTGCTGGGATCCCCCTGACAAACAGCAAGACACACACACAACTGTTTCTAGGATTGAGAAAGCTTCTACACTTTGTTTCCTTCCATGTGTTAGAAGAAACCATCACTGTCCTGCTTCCTTTACCTCCTGGCCATGACCACATCACTGATGGATTCCTTGCACTAACCACGCTTTGGAAAGGGTCCTCTCATCCCTGTGATTTGGAGACCTGAATGTGCAAAGCTGCTGCTACGTTGAAATGATGGGGGAAACACCAAATTCTGCTGCATGGGACAGAGTCTCTGCAGGTCCCGCTTGCAGGGGAGGATGCCAAGGCAGCAGCTCTAAGGGCTCCTCTTTGTTTGCTTCGTGGAGGCAAGTATTGAATGTTATTGTGGTGCACAGAGCAGGATCCTTCTGTCATGGAAGGGACTGGAGGAAATAATCTCACTCTTCACCAAGTAAATAACTAAGAGAAAAAGATCACATTACAGCCTCCTGTCAGGATGTTCTTCTTGCCATTGTTTACAAACTGCAGGCATCTTTACTGCTATTTTTTTTCCTAAGAGATGACACCTGGGAACCGAAAAGTGTCAGACTAGATGTCTGGAAAATTTGCAGGCTGCTTCAGGACACCGATTTATATTCAATCCTGTCCTTTCCAAGAAATTGGTTCTTCTGAAAAGTATAAAGTTACCTGAACAACAACAAAAAATGTCATTTTCACTAAACCAAAAGGAATGTGACTGAAGCTCCATGTCAGTTTGGGAACTTTTGATGCATTGCAATCTTCTGTGGAGAGCTAACTACTCACTATTTCCTTCAGGCCACACAAAAATAGGATACTAAAAAAAATTAAAAAAAAAAAAAATCTTACAGAGGCAGGTAGCATCATCATCATATTGTCTGAATTAGGAGTCAGATAGGCTTAGATTTTATTTGACCGATGCCTTTTGCATATGATACCAAACAAATGACATGGAGATATTAGGAAAAAATTCTTTACTGTGAGGCTTGGTGAGGCCCTGGTTGCCCAAGGAAGTTGTGGATGTCCCATTTCTGACAGTGTTCACTGCCAGGTTGGGTGGGGCTTGGGGGAACCTGGTCTAGTGGAAGGTGTCCCTGCCCATGGCAGGAGGTGGAACAGGATGAGGTTTAAGGTGTTTTCCAACACAGGTCGTTCTATGATTCTGTGATTCAAATAGAAAAAGACCTTCCTCTGCTCTCTGAGCTCCAAGGTCAGTATTAGAAAGAAATTATTGAAGGAGAGGAGAGTGCCAGAGTTACACTCACTGTTCTGTTTTGCCTTCTTGTACCTGCTGGGAGTGAGGTGCAGTGAAGGCAGCTTTAAAAACCCTTCCATTCTGTACTGTGAATATACGAAACTGTTTCTCCACCACGCGACTCCATCAGGTGTTCTGGGGAAATATTTCTCTTCAGAAGCCACACATGTTTCAAAGCTTTTATAGGTGCATCACACTTTTCTGCTCTTTTTTTTCAGACATGTGGAAGAAAGGGAGAAGCCATTTATGGCTCTCCAGCCTGGGCCATCAGTGTTATGTTAGGTGTGCACTGGAGCCCTTTTAACCTACGGAATTGTTTATAAGTTTCCCTGAGAAACCTTTTACTGGTGGAAGATAAAGACAAATGTACTGCTTCCAGCAGGATCTTTCCTTCCCCTTTAGCTGAAGGTAAGACCAGAGAAGTGTATCAATCATACTTTTTTCTAAATGCACACACATATAGACATTTAAACTGAAAACACTTGCTTTCGGAGAATTGAAATGTCCTCTTTGCTGTCTGAACCAGTAATATAAAAATAGCTCTCACTAATTTATTTACCAGTCTTCAATCTCAGCATTTCTAGCAATTTAACTTGGGGATCAGATAATCCTACCTGTACGTAAACATATAGTGAAACTCTTTCATTTGTCTGTTCCACCACAGTTTTGGGAACTTCCTGTCCCTCATTTTTGGGGAAAATTATGAGCAGCAGGAATGCTGTTTCCCTGGGCTGTGGACCTATGAGTAGCCAGCACAGCTGTGCCAGAAACTCCTCTCCAGGGGCACAGAATCACAGAATCACAGAATGGTTGGTGTGGGAAGGGGCCTCTGGAGACCATCCAGTCCAACCTCCCTTGTAAAGCAGACTCACCTAGAGCAGGTTTCATGGGATTGTGTCCAGTTGGGGTTTTAATACCTCCAGAAAAGTAGGCTTCACAACTTCTCTGGGCAGCCTGTTCCCATGCTCGGTCACCCCCACAGTAAGGAAGCTTTTCCTGTGTTAGGGTTTCTGCTCATTGCCCTTGTCCTGTCAGTGGGCACCACTGAAATGAGTCTGCTCCATTCCCCTGCTGCTTCTTCTCCCCCGACCCTCACCTCCTATCCCTCTGTAGACTGGGCTCTTTTGGAAGATAAGATATTTGTGCAGTCTGGAAGCAGACAGCATCTCCAAAAAATCCTCACAGACACAGAGAAGTGCTCTTTCTCCCTGGTCCTCAGCCATCTCCTTTGCTAGGCTATGCTGGACCAGCCTGAAGAGTGGCCAGAGCAAGAAGCTTCAGCTTTGTTGGAGACAGAAGTCTCATAACCATTTACTTTTAGCTTTGGTTCCCAAGGAATTGATTATCAGCCTGACACTCCAAGATTCTTTAGGGGTGTAGCTCACTTTCAGGTGTTGCTGCTCCTTCCCTGGGATCTTCAGCTCCACCATGGAAATTTCTTCCCTTGAGCACATATCTTCTTCTACCACTGCTGCTCTTTGAGCAGTAACTTTAAATCTCATAGGTATTTTTTTATTTCCACTAATGGTCCCGTGTTTGCACGCCTGTATAGAGGGTTGGGATTCTTTAATATACATAAAGAAATGCCTTTTATTCTTTCCTTTCCCTTTTCTATTACAAAGTCTCTAATGTGCTGCGCTAAAGGTGGGTGGCTTTAAAAGAGGCTGATTTCATTAGGTTTTTATTGTGTTTAAAATGTGGTTCCATTTATTGTGCTAAACACTTGGCAGCCCTTGTCACGTCATGTCTCATGAAGGCACTTGGAAGTGAGCACACGCATAGAAAGCTGCATCAATTTCCTCCCCCCCCTCCAGCCCCTCCCCAAGCAATATAGGTTTGTTTCTTTAGCTGGCAGTTAATCCTTCCAAACTTGGCCCCCTTTCTGAAATTAACTCATCGAATAATGGACATGCTCCATTAGAGTGATGGAGATAAAAACTCTGCCAGTGCCTGACTTAGTAAGAAAACCATCTCATTCGCAGGCCAAAAGAACACACTTGAGCTGTGACAAAGGATCTGTGTAATTGAGAGCCAAGACTCCCCTCCCATTTATTTCCATGAGTTGGTATTCTTTGACAGTCCACGTTTCTTTTTGTACTTGGGAAATGGGTCATGCCTTTCTAGTGGAAAGACCTCAAATTAAAAATAAATTTAAAAAAAAATAAGGTATTGCAGAAACTTCCAGAAAGATTTTGCTTCATCTATCCACAGACATGTATGTCTTTCACATATATTTGTTGTATTAAGATTTTAATTTACTGACAGTTGGTGCTTTGATTGCAGATCCAGACAGGGAGTCAAGTTCACGTATGTTTGATTCCCAACTCTGTGACTGACTTAAAGTGTATTATGAGGCAAGACACTTCTTCCTCGATTTCCAGTAAAAAAAAAACAACCAGCAAAAACAACAAACCAACAAAAGGAGCACTTGTTCATGTCTCCTGAGAGCTGAAAGCAAAAGTATCTAATACCTGTCAAGAAGTATTATTATTCACATGCTACTGTGATGAGGTGCAAGTATAAAACAAAACATCACATTCAGTCCACATTAAAAAAAATACATTTTATGATTAAATAAGTATTTTTTTGTGTGGAAACAGAAATAACCTGAAAAGTACTATGGTGATGGCCCTCAACTTTTTTGCTGGGACACTGTCATTGGCTCAGACCTGACCCTTTGGAATTTTTCTTTGGACCATGACAGAGATGAAAAGTCCTCTTTTTTTTTTTAATCCAAGAAAAGAAATCTAGGCCCAATACTGATGTGTGATCCTTCCTCCAGAGTAGCTGTGTGTTAGAGTAATGGCCCCTGACCTGTGTGTTGTAGTCTGTATTCCGCCCAGGAAATGTTCTGACTATCCATATGGACGTAGAAAATTAAAACCCCTTAAAGCTAAGGAGACTGTGGCTGCAGTCCAGGTTGGCAGGGAGAGCAAAGAAAGATGCTGCTCACATTACTCACTCGTTACTTCTGCCTAGGAGCCCATAAAGACTGGGAGCTGCAAGGATAGAAAATCCAATAATGGTAAAAAAATAAGAGCCTGTGAATTAAAATGACCCCAAATACCAAAAGTCAGATAGAGTAGATATCTTGCTAGGCATCAACAGGCACAAGAGTGTCCTCTGGATTAATTTTATCTGTTTTTATACACTTTAAGGTCATAAAAGAGGATTATCTCATTGAGTCTGACCTCTGGCATAACGCAGGCAATAAAAAATGCATTCAGTTGCTGCTGCATGGAGCCCGTTAATTTGTGTTTGACTAAAGGAGTTATTTCAGTAGAGAAGCCCTTCTTGGCCTTGAAGATTCAGTGCTGGAAGAGCCCACTTCTCTCCTGAACAGGCAGCAGGTTGCAGCTTGGCCAATCTGCAGGGTGGGAGAAGTGCTCCCTTGCAGCCTCTTCCCCACGCACAACCCTGGGATAGCGGTGGGAGTGCAGTGCCCGCTGTTGGTGCCCCTCATCCTCCCGTGTCCCTGCGGCACCTCCTTCCACCTGCCAGCACAAGCATTGTGCAACCACACACCCAGCAGGCTGAGGGAGATGAAGAACATTAAACCAGTTCAGTGCTCGGGTTTTTGTGGGCTGGGTTGTGTGGCCGGGGCAGGGATAAAGGATGGGAGACATGACTCCTTCAACAGCAGTGCTGGTTTATGCCAGTTCAGATTGGCATATGTGAATCTGCTATTTTGCATTATTTGGCCATTTCTGGCGATTTCAGGACTTTTTTGCAGCTGAGTGGTGTAAAGAGGCTGAATGTCAAGAGGCAGTAACACCCAATATTCATAAACTATTGCATTGAAGGAAACTGCTGTCAAACACTGGGTATTACAACATTTGGCACGCCAATTAATCCATAGATAAGATATCCTTCATGTTTTCATGAAACAAAACAGAATTGTTTTGCCTCAGTGACAGAAATACAAATCAAAACGATAGTCTGTACACATGCTGAAAATTCACTCTGCTTCTTCACATAATTTAAAATCAAGTGCCAACCGCCTTCTCCCCACTTTTGGGTCCTATGCAGTAACATATTCTCAAATGTGTAATAGTCACACTTCCCTGTTGTTATTGATTCACGCTATGAACATGGCCTAAAACACCCCCAACTTTCTACATCATCTGATCCTCCTGAGTAAAACTGGTCCTCAGCCTGCCCATTGCTGCAAGTAGAGCTGTTGCCTCCATTTCTCTCACAGACAGAGCCCAAGGCAAAACAACACAAGTGTCAAACTCTGTATTTGTGTAGAATTAAAAAAAGGAAGGAAGGGAAAATGAACTTCAGGTAAGCTCTGTGCTACTTCATCACCCTGGAGAAGGACAAAATCAAAATAATAACCAGTGGTACCACAATAAAACAAGGGTATCCCATCTTTTATTCCTGTTTCTATATTATTTTTAATAATGTACACATATTTTTTGTGACTGTCACACCAGAGCACTCTGTGGCACGCCAGTGGCCCATCTCACAAGCTAATTGCTAAGAAGCATGACTCGTCTCATGGCTGTATTTTGTCACAGTAAAATATTTAATCAGCTTTAATATAGGTATCTCAGTTCCCTCCTCCATTATGTAGTGAGATACCTGCTCCTTTGCCCCAGGCTACTCACCTGCCTCAGATAACTGCAACCCCTTCTGCCCCCCACCTCACCCCAGGGGATTTATCTAAAGCTATTGGTTATAGACGATGATTATTTAGATGTCTCAGTTTAGTCACCCAACCTCTTAGATGACTGGTTAGGTTAAACTAATCACATTTGCTGAGACTGATGATAAGCTTAACCACATGTAAAAGCCTCATGTGCAATTCATCAATACTTTTGGAGAGTATTTGATAGATTTGGAATCAGGCTATCAAGGCAGAGTTTTATTGTCTTGACCTTTTTTTTTTTTTTTGAGAGTAGAGGTGGTTAAAATTTCACTCATTATGAGTTTTCAATTACACGTATCATCAAGTTTCCATGGTGGAAGAAAATTGGAATTTTTAGCAAATAAATAACCATGGGATTTGACCAACGGTGCAGGACAAAAGCTCTTAAAAATATGCAACTTGGTGTAGTCATTTGTTTGTATTTTTATACATTCAGTATCAGCCTTAACAAAAGGTAAGGATCACTTTATTATTACTATTGATTTTTTTTACCTTTGTGTATGGATTTGCAGAATAAAGATTAAGCATCAGAGGCAGTACCCCACTGGAAGAGAGAATGATGTTTTTCAGCCCTAAGACAAGAATCCTAATTATAGGATACAATTTAAAATCCTGTAGCACTTTTTTATGGGAAAAGGTATTAACCCGGTGATCCTGCCAATCCCCAAATGAAGTGCCTAATTTATTTTGTTCAAGAAATGTTGCCTTCATAATTAAACCTCTCATTAATTCCTCATGTCCCTTTCTTCTGCCTTGAAAGTTTGATTTGAAAGGATCTCTGTTTTGGTGTCGAGTTGGTAATTTTGGTGTATAACCTACGAGATCTTTGGGAATAGAGAATGAACACAATATTTCCTTAGGTTTTCTTTGTTGCTACTGAGCGATGTCTGTCGAAACATTGCTTTGTGCTGTGTCAACTCTCTGAGTACAGGAAGAGGAATGTATTGACCATCAGCAATTACAGATAAAGGCTGATGTTTCAGGGCATTAGAGGAGATCCACGTGCCTGTGTCATGCCATGTTCACCCACCACACCATTCTTCTTCTAATGCAAGCCGGCAGGAGTCACCCTCGAAGCGGGTGTTCCTCCCGATGCCCGGATGTCAGTGAATTCCCAGCTCCCTCTGGAGCCTCGGTGTTCCCTTTCTGCTGGGTTGTGAGCACTCTGTGCTCCTCTCCTGGTGCTGGACATGATGTGCTGTGACACTTCTCGTCTCAAGCAAGAGCAGTCTCAAACAATACCAGGAGACGTCACTTAGAGCCTGCCAGCTGGAAGATAAATTGGATGGCACTGATGCAGAGGTCTATTTTTATCAGCCCAGCATAACTTTGGTTCTCTGAAGAGCAAGCTACCTTGTGGTGCATGATGGAGGCTAAAAAATTTAATACTTTCATGGTTAGGAGTGTTATCCCTTTCATTCTACTACAACCACATGATTTTACTTGATGCAGCTTTTCATCTGCTGGAATATGGAACAAAACTTTGTGAAGAACAGCTCTTTTGACTGCTCCAAAATGAAATGCATTGTTCATTTGTCATATAGAATCACAGAAAAATTGAGTTTGGATAAGCCATTTACCATCATCAAATCCAACTGTTCCCTCAGCACTGCCATGACCACCACTAACCCCTGTCCAAATGTGCCACATCTACATGACTTTTGAATCCCTCCAGAGACTGTTGACTCCACCACTTCCCTGGGCAGCCTGTGCAAGCACTTGACAACCCTTTTGATGAGGAAATTCTTCCTAATATCCAATCTAAACCTCCCCTGGCACAACTCGAGCCTATTTCCTCTCATCCTGTCCCTCCTTCCCTGGGAGCAGAGAGCAATCCCCCCCAGCTGCCCCTTCCTGTCAGGGAGTTGTGGAGAGCCAGAAGGTCCCCCCTGAGCCTCCTTTTCTCCAGGCTGAGTCCCCCCAGCTCCCTCAGCTGCTCCTGGTGCTCCAGCCCCTTTCCCAGCTCCATTCCCTTCCCTGTACAGGCTCCAGCCCCTCAGTGTCTCTCTTGTCCTGAGGGTCCCAGAGCTGTCCCCAGCACTGGAGGTGCCTCAGCAGGGCCAGCACAGGGCACGGGCACTGCCCTGGGGCTGTGGCCACCCCACGGCTGGGACAGCCCAGGGGCCACAGGCCTCCTGCCCATCTGGGCACACCTGGGCTCATGTCCAGCTGCTGGAACCAGCACCCCCAGGGTCTTTCCCAAAGCGCATTTTCCAACCCCTCTGCCCCAGCCAGGAGCCACAGGGAGTTGTTGTAACCCAAGGGCAGGACCCAGCACTTGGCCTCATTGAAGGCCATAAAATTGCCCCTAGACCATATGCCATGGGCTCATCCCCATCCCTGCTCCTCCTGATCCCAGTGGCAAAGAGGTCAAGCTGTTTAATAGTGATGGCCTGACATACTCCACCGAAGGTGTCTGCTGCCCTGACTTTGTGTGTTTCCTCTTCCCTTGCATGCTTCAGCTGTTCTTCATAGCACATTAGAGGATTGCTGTCTTTATTAGTCACCAATAACACATTAATACATTCCTTCTCCTATTACCTCGGACACTAATTTGGTGGAATTGGATACTGACAGTACATTGATGTTGTTAAGGTTAATGACCCAGAGATTTACAAGAGAAGTCACATTAGAAGTCAAATTGATTGTAATAATTGTTTCACTGAACAGTGTCAACATTAAGTACAGTATGTTGTGCTGTGCCATTCAGGGAGGCCCTGTGGCTGTTACAATCACTACAACGCTGTCTACATCCCCTCCTTACAAGACAATTCACCCTGAAATACATTTAGGTAAATGCAGCTCTAATAAACGGATGCCTAAGATGTTCTAAGATATGAGACACTATGTTTCTAGTCTGTGCACATTATTTTGCCTTCGAGCATATTTTGTACTTCCACTCAATTCTAAGGAAATTGTTGCTTTCCCAGGCAGGGTTGAGCAGAAAGCAAAATTTGGTGGTTATTGCCTCCTTTTGGCCTGAATTGTGAGGCAGTACAGAGTACTTCTGCTGTTCAGCCCTCAGTTTTTCTCAGACAAGTGACTGCTTGGCAGTTCAGATGCTCTGCAATTAAGCTGCTTTAAATATTTAAGCTTCAATACACTGTGTGAAATATTTTTTCTGTTAACATTGCTCTCCTATTGACAGTGGCATGCAGGAACTGCAGATGAGATGCTGCGAGAATCTCACAGAAATGTCACCCTTGACCAAAAGGATGTGCGGCTGCCTCTGTGCAACCATTAAAACAAACAGCTCGTTACTTTTCACATCGCAGATCTCCTTCCTTCCCTTGCCTGCTGCTCTGTGCGTCTCTGCTCTTCCTCCCCCCGGCGCTCCTCCCTTCTCCGCCTCTTCTCACCCGGGATGCCGATCCTGCGAGTGGAAAAGCCGCGGCTGAGCGCTGAGCGGCACGGCCAGCGGTGAGAGGAAAGGTGCTCGTCGTGCTGGAGTCCCGCGCGGTCACCCACACCCACGCCCCCGGGGCCTGAGTCACCCGCTCCCGCTGCCGTCGTGCCTGCTCCGGCCGCGGGCTGATCACGACACGGCTGGTGGGGAGCCGTGACTGAAGAGGAACGTCAGGCAGCGAACCTCCCCTTCTCCCCGCCGAAGTTTCCTCCCCGCCTCTCGCTTCGCTCCTCAAATCTCATTTGAAATGACTCAAGGCCTCAATCAAGCAGTATTTATTTCCGAGAAAATCCCAGTTTTAGCAAGAGCAATAAACATTCCATGGAAAGAGGAAAGCTCCCAGTGTCTGCTTTGGCTCTGGTAACATACACTAATCATACTCAGCCTCCCTTCTTTCTCCCATTCCCAGTTTCTCTTCTTCCCCAACTAGTTTACATGCTGTAACTACAAGATGATCTTTAAAGTCTCATCCAACCCAAACCATTGTATAATTCTATGTTTTTATGCCTGCAGCATTGATATACAAGCTAGTCACCTCTGGTTCCTCTTATAACCAGTGGGAAAAAGTTAAACCTCTTCACATGATTAGTCTCAGTCCAGAGTGGATAAAGTACAGCCCAAAATGAAGCCATGCACTGGGTTCACAGCATCTAAGCACCTGCAGCATGAAACCTATAGGTTATTGTGCTCATAATTACTGTTGTCATGGCTAGAAGGGTACTCATGTGGCCAAGAAGGCCAATGGCCCCTGGGCTGTACCAGTACTAGTGCCCAGCAGGACCAGGGCAGTGCCCTGTGCCCTGTGCTGGCCCTGCTGAGGCATCTCCAGTGCTGGGGACAGTTCAGGGCCCCTCAGGACAAGAGAGACACTGAGGGGCTGGAGCGTGTCCAGGGAAGGGAATGGAGCTGGGGAAGGGGCTGGAGCACCAGGAGCAGCTGAGAGACGTGAGGTGGCTCAGGCTGGAGAAAAGGAGGCTCAGGGGGGATCTTCTGGCTCTCCACAACTCCCAGACAGGAGGGGGCAGCCAGGGCAGATTGGTCTCTGCTCCCAGGGAAGGAGGGACAAGATGAGAGGAAACAGCCTCAAGATGTGCTAGAGGAGGTTTAGATTGAATATTAGGGAAAATTTCCTCATCAAAAGGGTTGTCAAGTGCTGGAATAGGCTGCCCAGGGCAGTGGTGTAGTCCCCATCCCTGCATGGATTGAAAAGCTGCATGGATGTGGCACTCGAGGACGTGGGTTAGTGGTGAACAAGTTGGGTGCTGGGTTAACCGTTGGACTTGATGATCTCTTGATGGTTTTACAATTCTATAAAGGACATTGGGGTGAAAATAACCTACTTTGTGCATAGATTCCTAGTGTAGTGAGGTTGTATTATGCCTTCTCTATGTGCCACACCTACTGAAAATATGGTTTTGCTCTAGTCCTGCCCAGAAAGGCAGCACAGCTTATCTCATGCTATGGCAGGCTGTGTCTGCTAATGAGGAGGGTCCACCCTTCCATCTTTCATCAAGCAGCTGCACTGTAGGCACCAAGACCTGAAGAACTGGCCCATAGGTTTGGTTCATCTATGAGTGCCACCACGTGTAAGAAGCAAACCCAAAAGTCGTCGCGTTTTGGATCTTACCACTGTTTATATAACACATCAATAACACGCCAAACACTGTCTCTTGCTCTATGCAGCATGTTGTACAGCTTGCTCTCTGCACCATAGGCTTGTTTTGTGGATGATGTGTAAGCTGGGATATTACTTTTAAAATGTATTTTAGTGGCATCATGTATTCTGCAACAGGCCTGTCAAAATACAGTGTCAAGCTCTCATATGTCACATAAAAACTGTTTGATGTTCTCCTCACTTGAACTCCTACTTTGCATTATAATTAGGAGAGATCTTGACTGGGTGAACTTGTTAGCTTTTTACGTGCACATGCCTAAGGACACTTTAATTAAAGTCAGAGGGAAACTTGAAAGCACAGGCAGCAAGAAAAAATTATAATAAGACTGAAAATAACCTATTCAAAACTGCTGTAGAGAAGGCAAGGGACAGGACATGTCACAGGCAGAGAATATTATGAACTGAGGGAGTCTAACTTCCTTCCCCAGCAGCAGCACATAATTATAAATATAAATCATGCTGCACTTGTTGCCATATGACAGCACTGACAAGATAGAATGACAACACTGATGGCCAGTAAAACTCCTTGAGAAAGACAAAAGGTTTTTTGGTTGGTGGTTTGTTTTTTTTTTTTTTTGCAAGACCAAAATTCTTAGTTTAAATTCTTTTAGAGGGAAAAGGAGTTCCCCAAAGCAGTGTTGGGGAAAAAAACAAACCATCATTGTCATTTTTCATTTTGTGGAAACAATCTTACAAAAATGACCTGTACAGAGAGAAGGAAATATCAGAATTGTCCTGAAAGAATATTGCAATTTTCAACTTTCCTTATTTTAGTTTTCTCACAGAAAATCAGTTTTACAGCAAATCTAAATATTTTCACATAGAAAATATGACTTTTATTCCCTTCAAAGAATACTTTGATAGGTAAAGGAGTAGACAATGATGCCATGTCTTTTTTTCTGTTTTTTTTGCTTGACTTTTTTTTTCAATCCAGAGCAAACATTTCCCTCTTTTCCTGATTCTTTTGGGTTGTCTTCATTATCTAGTACTTGCCTAGCTACTTCTGTCTCCTTGAGTGTCCATATCTCACAATTTCTTTCTAAATAAGGGAATTAGACAGCACCAGTGCAAGTTCTATTTTCCAGAGCCACATATATGGACACCTCACACAATTTCTTTATTTCTTTTTAATTCTCCTTTATCTCTTGTGCTGTGGCTATGACTCACACTAGTTGATCAGAAAGGCATGCTGTTACAAATGTTCCTCCTTGTATGAGTCCCACTTGCATGAAAAGTCCAAGGTTCCAATTAATCTCAGTGTAACTGATTATTTAAGATGGGATTCAGATCACAGATTTTCACTTTTGCAGAATAGTGCAGCAGATCTACAACCCTATCCTTATCCACAAACAGCATTGATGTCATCATTCCCTGACTTCTAAACTCTTTGAGACTGTAGTATTAACTTTGACAGTCCTGTTTCCTCCCCGTGCTTGTGCACCTCTTTCAGCTTTTTTTCTTTCTCCTCTCCTTTTACAGCTCATTCTGGTGCTCCACATTTGCAGACTTGAGCAGGCACAGGTTGAGGTTTCTGTTTTCATCTTCTGTGCCCTGACTTGTTTGGGACTAGCCTTGGCTCTGTGGGTTCAGGATCCATTTCAATTTTTCTTATTCTAAAGCTCTCCTTCGGGGTATATTTTAGTTCTTATTCTCTTTACCTTCTTTTGTCTGGGGGAAATAATGGGATATCATCTCTCTAAGAAGCAGTGCTGGAGGGTCCAAGAAGCAGATGCATGTTTGCATTCGTGGTGTGAGTGCTGCAAAGCTGCACCCAGCATTGCAGAAACCTCCTCCTCAAAGCCTTTGACAAGGCAGTGACTTTTGACGAGTTTTACTTCCTTACCTTTAGCAGACAAACACCGCCATACCTCGGTTAATCTCCTACAACAGGTTGGTTCCTTCTTGTTTCCACAGGAAAACAGGCAGTAGGAGCCCTGTCTGGGAGTTGCTTTGAGTCACTCATCACTGTCTCTAGCCAAGCACTTATGTATGTATGTAAATCCACCTACATCCATGCATAACCCACAGAGGCAGCGTGACAGAAGCTGTGGCAGGTCACAATCACAACCCCATCTGTTCGCAACAGCGACTCGCTGAATACATTTGAAATTTAATACAAACAAAATTAAGACAAGATTGTAACTGGCTGAGGTATGAGAGATTGAACACTTCATCTGCTCCAACGGCTTCCCAAACATCCCCCAATATAAAATTTTTATGGCAAATATCTTCCCAGAAATATTTTTAATTTATTATTAATTTTAGGATTTTTAAAGGGAGCACCTTCTAAGTTTATTAAATGTCCTTGAATCCTTGTTATGTCAACATAAATAATAATAAATATGGTCCATAAAAGGGTTATTTGGTTCACCTAAATGATGTCTCAAAATGGTTCAGGGGAAATGTTTGAAATGAAAACACATCCCTGGAAGTGTTCGAGGCCAGGTTGGACGGGACCCTGAGCAACCTGGGATAGTGGACAGTGTCCCTGGCTATGCCAGGGGGTTGCAACTGGATGATCTTTCAGGTCCCTCCCAACCCAAACCGTTCTGTGATTCTATAAAATGGCTAAAAGCCATTTTCAGTGTGAATTCAATGCACGTTACCGAGTCTGCAGTGTCATGTGTAATGAAATGAGATGTATAAAGTTGCTTCCTCATCTAGACAACTTTACACATTGGAAATATGAAAATAAACTAGCATATGAGATTCTCAACTGGGGAAAACTAAAGAAAACATGAAAAGATATGGAAATCCCCTGCCAAGCTGGCTTGTGTGTGAAAGATATTATTATTATCTACCAAGAAATACATCCAGCTGTCAATGCACTCTTCTGTTAGAGCTGACAGTCACACAGAAGAAGGCCAAGTTAGCTCTCAGAAATGCTGGAAACATTGTGATATGTGAATAAAGGATCCACAGTACTGTTGCAGATGTAGTCAGTTAAACCATAACACCCTGGAAAGCAGAGGCTATCTTGGGAATGCAAAACAAGAGTCTGCAAAATTAATATCCTGGCTAAATATGGCCCAGGACATCAGAGACCTGATTGGCATGGGAGGTACCTTGCCAAAAAGAGAGCAAGCAAAGAAAAGAAGTACCTCAAGTGCAAAGCCTCCCAGAAGATAAACAGAAGCAGGGCAGGAAAGGGACCATTTTGTTCCAAGCTATTCAAAGCAGACTAATGCTTGGACATCTGGGAAATAGATGAACTGCTGGACATAACTATGGAATAAGGCAAGGCATGTAGTACTTCAGAAATCAAAGTAACCCCAAACTATTCAATTTCAGACTGCAATCCTGATTTTCTGGCGGGGAGCTTTGTTACTTATATGGGAGCAGGAATTTGGTCATACCACATCTCCACTCTTAAGCCATCAGCTCGACAGATCAAATTGCTAAGTTGCTCATAATTGAACTCCAGTAAGTCTTCAACAGAAGCCTGGTCCAAATCTCAGTATTGAATTGTAGAGACTTTGCAATGCCTATAACTGGACATTTTGTTGAGATTGACTTAATTCCGCAGGACAAGCCACACATTGGCAAGCTGAAGTGTTTGAACTGATCCAAACTCAACCTTTTAATGTATAATGGGCAGTAAGATTATTTCATTCAAACTTCCATTACTTCATTCCTACCAAACCCAAGACAAAACTATGGGGAATATAAATTAATTAAATGCACTCTCCCATGAGACATGATGAGCAGGACATTAAAAGAGCAGAACCTTTTTGTGACTCCAAACTTCCTGAAAGAACTTCAATGAGAACCCGTCCAGGAGGTGTCTTGCTGTCACAAGAGAAATTTACATTTAAGTGTCATGCAGGGTACAGTGGATGAGTCTTTGATACTGAGGAAGGATAAAAACAATCCTCCAAGGCCAGGTTGGATGGTGCTTTGGGCAACCTGGTCTAATGGAAGGTGTCCCCGCCCATGGCAGGCAACTGGAACAAGAACATCTTCGAGATCCCTTCCAACCCGGACTATTCTGCGATTCTGTCAACTTTCGGAGAGCTGTGTCTTACATATGAAGAAAACCTAACTCTGTACAGCGTGGGAGGTTGCTAGTTCTACAATGGGAGCCACAAGGGTTAGTTAAAGTTTGTTCCTCCTACTCTCTGATGTTTGCGAGTGTATAACTGTCTGCTTACACTCAGAATATAAAATTAATACAAAATAAAGTTCTGCCATTTCTGTAAGGCTAATATTTTAGATCTGAGCTGCAAAGGTTATTTTGTCTAATATTAATAAGGTCACTATGGATTTTATCTGGTTCAGAGGCAACGTTCAATCCAGTCATTCCTAGTGTTATTTAAAAGGGTAAAACTCTCAAATAAATCTTCAGTAGAGTTAACTGTTATGCTCAGATTGTGAAAACTGTTGTTAAGGTTTAAATCTCCTTCAAAAATGCCCTTTTTTGTTGTTCATTGGTTTAATACTGCCTGTTTTCCTGTTAAAACTCTGTAGCCATAGTACAGGAAGGTCGAGCTTTTCTACAGAAGCTTTCAGCTTCTTTTAGCACTGGCTTCTTTCTATTCTTTCATTTTCTTGGTGACATAAAATTTCCTCCAGGATCCCATTGCAAAGGTTTTTGCATCAAACTCCTTTTTGCATCAAAAAATCATCATCAACCACAAATCTCCAAAGGATCTTAGGAGAGAAATAAATGAATAAATAAACAGAAGACACTCCAGCAGATAAAAGGCAAGGAGGAAGAAATCAGGCAGTGTAGGTCAGAGCATTTGCTGTCGTTTGTTCTCCCCAAAGGGGTGTCTGACAGTGGAGGGGGAAGACAACCTGATGTAGCTGGATGTGGCAATCTGACATGGCATGGTAAATGATGGCTGGGAGCAGAAGAGACAGAAACACTGGGATATCAGTTCCTCGGGAAAAGCCTAAAGTATTCTGAATTCCTTAGCATGGTTCAACTCTTCTCCTTCACTGTCCTTGTTTTCCTGCTTGTGTTCTTGTGAGAAATAGATGGACTGAGTATATTATTAACCTTGCCGCCTCAAGCACTGAATTTTGGGTCTTTGTGTAAAGAAAACATGTGATCTTGGATGTAAAACCATTGCATCTGTATCGTTAATTTTTATCAATATTCCTTTCTCTGAAATTCCTGCATCTAATTTTTATTATGTCATTCATAACTTCAATGAAAAAAAGAAAGAGTTTAGCAATAATATCATCACATATCTAGTGTTTTCTTGTGTGTGTGTGTAAAGGGAGGGAAGGGGAAGTCCTGAAGGCCAGCATGTCCCTGCCTGGGAAACATGAATACTGACCCAGAGAGACTACTGAAAACTTTTGGCACTTCCCTATTGCAATATCAGTTTAGATTTTGTTTTGCACGTGGGTCAGCAGCATCCAGGATATTCTTTCCCTGTTTTGAGAGGTGATGACAACACCAGAGCTAGGAGCTGACCCTCGGGTAAAAGAAAGGAGAAGCAGACTCATGCTCTTCTCCCCAGCCTGAGAGGTCAAACACCAAACCAATTTTCCATGGCTTACAGAGTTACCATACAGTGACCACCCTCACGTGATCTCAGTCTGCTGGTGGTGTGGGATCCTCTGCCTTGTCTTGGACAGCAATGAAGAGCATTAAGGTAACTTTCATTACATTTTATTGTGTGTGGACTAAAAGAGTATACAACAATAATAACCACGGTGCAGCTGACCCACAGAAAATTGTTGAACTGTTGTATGTTCCTTAAATATCTTGTTCATACAAATTCGCCAGGGGATACATTTCTTGGTTTTACCATAGATTCCCCATGTGACTTCAAAAGTTAAGCTCCAGTTTCTAAGTCTTTAAAATGACTAAATGATTCTCCAGCTACAGCACAATTTTCTTCCTGCCTAAAGGTGTTTGTATCCAGAACATAAAGTATTTGGTTGCAACAGATTTTCAAACTATGATAAAGAATATAGTAAATGCATTAAGGTCCTAAAACATATTTTTCTTTCCTGTTCAAAATATGCTATGGCCATCAAATACAGCATTGAAGTGGTAGAACTACAGTCTTACCATACCTCACACTTGATGTTAAACCAAATTGTTATAGTCTTTCCCCAAATGAAGTTAAGGGAGGAACTGAAAAAGGTTAGGGTGTAATCTGAATGTGTCCCTCTCCATGCAGTTTTTTTACCATAAGAGAGGTGTAATTCTGCTTGTCCATCTGTTTCTTAGCCTCATTGTTGACCTCTCTTGAAAGAACATTAATTAGAGTGACTTGTATGACTTCTTGTGTCTGTTCCAGTGAGGCAGAGATCATCTGAGCCATTTCTCCTGGAAGTTTATGAGACAAAAAAAAAGGTTACGGCTTTTAGATAGAAGTTGCATAAAAACACTTTATAAGCAAGCTTATTGGGTTCCCACACATACGTAAAGAGAGAGCAAGACGTAGAAATATTAATCATTTTGTCAGGAAATCCATAATTCTATAGCTATACTTAAAGTGAGAGCAAGTTCAGCAAGTCACAGGCTTTTATCAAAGTCAAAAAAGCTTGAGAAATGGCATCTCAGTACCAGGGCTCTGCAACAGCAGAAATGGAACTAGAGAGTGATTATCCATCCCCTTCCTCCCCCTTCTTCCAAGGAAATGAAATCTTCAAGACGAAAGGATTAAACTGAAAACTACTGGTACAGAAATGAAAATTTCTTCCTGAAGATGATTTGCATATTTTCCACATACTCTTTATCGCGTCTGGAGCTTCTGGCACCCACGCTCCAGGCTTTGATGTGGGTCAGCACTTGGCAGGGGCCAAAAGAGAACAGCACTGAAGACATTTTGACTCCTTCCAAGTGCACCAGACCAACATAAATGGCAATAATCTTATTAGAGCATGGTCACATTGAAACGGTCACAGTTAAGTAAGTGCAGGGAAGTTACTCAGCCTAAAATGTCATCAACTACTTTTATAGTCCAGATTTCCACCTTTCAGCTTTATCCTTTTGTAGGAGAGGGCCTAATTTTCATGATTGATACTTGCCACCATGTCTCTTAGTTTTACCTAAATGATCAGTTTGATTTAAACCAACAGAATGACTTTCAAAGTTTGAGGCTAAGTATGTCAAAAAGTCTGGAAAAGATCTCTTTTTTCATGATGGCTGCAGCTACAAAGTTCATTTCTGAATCTGCATCAGGAGTAGTGAGCTCTGAAATGCTTCTAAGTCATTCGTCTTCAATACTAATATTCAAAGGAGGAGATTTATTCCTTTGCAACATTCCATATTAAATATATTATGTTGTTATTTAGATAATAAACCAATGCCCAGGGGTATCTCTTTCTCTCCCTTTCTCTAATATGTTTGAAAAATAATTAAATGGACAGAGAAGACAGGCCTAAAGTTACATCAGGATCATAAAACTAGAAAACACCACAAATTAAATAATTCTTCTTCACCTTAACTCATCCCTTACTTGAGTTCACTTAGAGTGCATGCCTTCCTGAAGGTCCTGGAGGACAATGTGTTTGTTATCCATCAGACTTGAGGGAGAAGGGAGCAAAATAATGTATGCCAGAGGGGAAAAAGCTATTCAAGAGAAAACCTTTCGCAAAAAAACCCCCAGCTCTGTTTTGTATGAGGCATAAATACTTCAGGTGAATTAATCTTCAGTAATGTGTCGTGCATAGAGGTTGTGAGAAACTGTATGTATGCTCTTTTCTTCATTATTTTCATTCCAGTGGGGGATGAAAACTCAAAACCTCAAAAACATTTGCAAATTGAAGTGAAAAATACATCAATACAACTCAAATGAAGAACTTTGTTTAAACAGCTCTAAAATTTGACCTTCTCTTATATTGTTTCAAAGTACAAATGTATTCAAATTGCAAGGTAAAAATATAGGTTAATAAAATTCCAAATATTTCCTTTCTGTAAGTGTCCAAAAAAGGTATTTTGACAATGTTTAAATATTTGACTAGAAAAACCCCACCTCAAATTCAAACTAACTCAGGCTTCAGGCTCCAGGGACAGGAAATTCTGTCTGCTGAGAAGATCCCAAATTCTCACAGGTTCACAGAGTACATTTCAATCTCCTTATATCAAAATATTTTGATGCCTCTTTTCTTTAGTATTAGCTTTTTTAAATGCACCCCATAGAAATTACTGAAATGAGTCAGACTGCAATTGATTCCATTACTTCATAAGCCCCTTTGAGCACCCAAAATTGTCACGCAGCCATGTCAAGTGTTCTGTTTGTAGACAACTTGAGGTAAAGAACCCATCTATAAAACAAAGATGAATAGGAAGAGACTCTAGCTTAGGCCAAAAAAGTGGCCAAATACCAATTTTTAATGTTTAGCTTGTGTGAGATATTGCCACACTGATAACAAATAATTGCTTTTTGTTCAGAAAGAAATATACTTGGTCATATTAAGCCATATACAAAAGATTGCTGGCAATTCTTGTTCAGCAATGCCAAATATTACTATTTTTCTCCAATTTTAATGTGGTCCTGAGAGTTATTCTTTCCTAATCTACTTTAAAGGTAAGCATCTCATTGATAAACAGCAAGAGATTTGCTTCTGCATTTTCCACCATGTCTCCAGGGAAACTCATCACAACATAAGACACAACTAAGGAAAGAGAAGTTCCTTATCAGTGAACCTCTGCTAAGCTTCAAGGCCTGTGGCTCTAAGTTGATATGACATTGGTAGATATGCAGGTGTGAGGGAACACAGCTTCTTCCACATCCCTCCATCGAACCTGTCTGCTCCCAAATGAGAGAGGAAATACTTGATAGATCTAAACTGACTTGGAGTTCCATGCTGCAATTTTTATCATGTGCTAAAACAGGATAAAAAATGGTGCACAAAGCCCACTCAGCAATCAGAGTTAAACAGAGGACTCTTGGATATATCAACAGTGGCTTTGTATATTTTAGTAAGATAAGTGACTTTTACCTTTTTGTTTTTAATCCTTTCAGTGCACTGCACTAAACCACTGTACTAAACCACTGTAATAACTTACTTGACTTTCTTTTTAATTAAAATAGTACAAACATGAATTTAGAGCACACCTGTGTCCTTTCCAAGGTTGTATACAGGGATTATGTGCTATCTTAGGTGAGGGAAGGACACGCGGCTGTCATGTATCATTCTCCCATCAAAATTCTGGCAAGCAGCACTGAATTGTCAGGGAAGAGGTCATCTTACTTTCCAGATAAATTTACCTTAGAGAACTGCATGTAGAAATAAACAGAACCCAGGTTATATTCTTGATACTGTTTTCCACAATGCATAATACCATAGAATCACAGAAATAATACAGAGTTATAGAATCACAGAATGGCTTGGGTTCAAAGTGAACGGCGTGACGTCAGACTGGTGACCTGTGGGGCTCCATTCTTGGTCCTGTGCTCTTCAACATCTTCATAAATGACTTGGATGCAGGACTGGAAGGGATCCTGAGCGGGTTCACAGATGATGCGAAACTGGGAGGAGCTGTTGACTCCGTCGAGGGCAGGAAGGCCCTGCAGAGAGACCCCGGGAAATTAGAGAGATGGGAGATCACCAACCCCAGCTGGTGAAGTTCAACAAGGGAACGTTCCAAATTCTGCACCTGGAATGGCCAACCCTGGATGTACGAACAGACTGCAGAATGAGAGGCTGGAAAGCAGCACTGTGGAAAGAGACCTGGGGGTCCTGGTCCATGGCAAGTTGAAGATGAGTCAGCAGTGCCCTGGCAGCCAGGAGGGACATCCCTGTCCTGGGGACATCAAGCCCCCACCAGCTGGGCCAGGGAGGGGATTGTCCTGCTCTGCTCTGGGCTGGGGGGGCCTCACCTCGAGTCCTGGGGGCAGTTTTGGGTTTCACAGTATAAGAAAGATATTAAACCATTAGAGGTCATCCAGAGGACGACAATAAAGATTATGAAAGGCCTGGAGGGGAAGCTGTGTGAGGAGCGGCTGAGGGCACTTGGTCTGTTCAGCTGGAGGAGACTGAGGTCAGATCTCACTGCAGTTGCAGCTTCCTCGTGATGGGAAGAGGAGGGGCAGGCACTGATCTCTGCTGTATGGTGACAGTGACAGGACCTGAGGGAATGGCCTGAAGTTGTGTCAGGGGAGGTTTAGGTTGGATATCAGGAAAAGGTTCTCCCCTCAGAGGGTGGTTGGACACTGGAACAGGCTCCCCAGGGCAGTGGTCACAGCACCAAGCCTGGCAGAGTTCAAAAGCATTTGGACAGTGCTCTCAGGCACAGGGTGTGATTCTTGGGGATGGTCCTGTGCAGAGACAGGAGTCAGACTTGATGATCCTTGTGGTTCACTTCCAACTCAGCTTATTCTGGGATTCTGTGGTGATGTAGGAAAATATAGGAAATACGTTCATATAAACACACACACACACGCACGCACACATATAAAGTCTCCCTATATACACATATAGGTATATATAAGTAAAACATAGGAAAAGGTACTTTTTATTAAGTGACGAAAAAGACCAAAGCCAAACCAACAGACCTTAATGCTTATCTAAAATTAAAATTTAAACAAACAGATTTCCTTTATTCTTTGTTGTTTTCAGTCAAACATCTTTCTTTGCTTATTTTATAATTTGAAGAAAGTGGTTGGCAGTCGGCGCAGGAAGTTGATTTTTCACGTGGGGCATTTTTTTTACTGCTAAATGTATGGCACAGGAGACAGAATTCAATACATTACCTGAAACTGGAAAAGCCTTGACAGAAAAGTTCCCAGGCTTGCAGAACACTTAGACGTCTGTTATGCATTTACAGATCAACATCAGCAAAACATTGCAAAATTAAGCACCTGCACAATCCTAGCAGATATAAAGGTTTAGCTAAAGGATTTACAAATCTCAAATTTCAGGACATGAGACGAGCTTCTTAGGAGGGAGATATGAATCATATCTACATAACAGCACTTTCAGACACTGTAATCGTTGTTCCTAGCAGAAAAATGCTTCTTAATTAGAGACAGATGTTGAAAATTTTGAGTTATATGAAAATGTCATAAGCCAAGTCTCTCAAAGAAAATAATAGGTTACTTGTTGAACTCTTATCTTTTTAGAAATAAAGAAATATAGAAATGGTAAAATTACACTTAAAATATGTATTTCTCTTCTGTATTCAGCACTTTTGTTTCCTTTGAGCTAGACTGAAATCCAGAGAATATGATTAAACATAATTTTGGCATAGCTGGGAATCCTCTCCTGGAAACATTAGCCTTGTCACCAACTGAACAACTGAAACAGGCACTCACAAAAAGAAATTTCTTTCTAATTCCTTCCTCTTTTACCACACTAAATCCCTGCCATGTACTCTCCTTTCAAAGACCAATTTTTTTTTTTTTTTTTCCTAAATCTCTCCCAAATGGTCCTGGCAGTCGTGGCCATTTCTGCTTGACTGCAGTGAAGTGCTGCTGCCCTGCTCCTTTGGAAGACACTCTTCTGATCTCTCTCCATCCACTAGTATATATCTTTAACCCCTCTGTTTCCCCTCAGGGAAATAACTCTTTAGAGTTCTTCAAATTTACTTGCCAGAATACCGGAGAACCACTTTCAGGGTCCTATTGACGGTGCAGTCAAGCCATGTAGTGTCATTCTCTTTGTAGCATGAAATATTTGTGTTTCAGTAAATTTAAACAAAGATCAAGATTTATCCCTAAGAGCATTTTTGAAACTCATTTTACAGAGTTGAGGTGCACACATGCAGCAGTGCTCCCCACTGAAGAAGGATCATGTCTTCCCTTCCACCCAGGAGCACAGGAACAACCACCCCTCTTTCCTCCCCACCACTGGATGTATGGCCATCTCCAAATTTAATGGAAATAACTGTGAGATTTCATTCTGTTCCCTTTCAAATTTTAAGCAGAATTCTTGATGAAGTCACGTATTTTAGACTTTGCAATTACAAGACCTTGTTCTTGTTGGTTTTGTGTTTTTGTTTGAACTCTGTGAAACAGTGGCAGTACAAAGAAACACGGAGCTGATGCTGACTGTTTAACTGCAACTGAATTTCACCACATATACAGTAATTTGAGCATATTTTAATGCACAAATGTACACAGGAAGTTTATAACTGATCCTGTAATCAATGACTGGAAGTCACTGGAGATCAGGATTGACTCTTTGGGAACTGGGAATCTAAATCTGCTGGATTATACTCTGCAGAGTAGTGATGCTTTCCTTTGCGTTCAGTATTATATTGGGTTGTTCATCCTGGAGAAGAGAAGGCTCTGAGGAGAATTCAGAGCGTCTTCCTCTTACATTACCTAAAGGGGCTCCAGGAGAGCTGGAGAGGGACTTTGGACAAGGGATGGAGGGACAGGACAAGGAGGAATGGCTTCCCACTGCCAAAGGGCAGGGTTGGATGGGATGTTGGGAAGGAATTCCTGTCTGTGAGGGTGGTGAGGCCCTGGCACAGGTTTTCCAGAGAAGCTGTGGCTGCCCCATCCCTGGAAGTGTCCAAGGCCAGGCTGAATGGGGCTTGGAGCAGCCTGGGATAGTAAAAGGTGTCCCTCCCCATGGCAGGGGGTGGGACTGGATGGGCTTTAAATTTCCTTCCAAACCCAAACCATTCTGTGACTCCATGATTCTTTGTTTTCATGACTTCTTTAGAGAGTGTTTCCTAAAAGCAGAGATGTGCTTGCTGCTTTATATCCCAGGAAATCTGAGTTATTTACATCTGAAAAACCTGTTTGTTTTTTATGGTCTAGTAAAACAGTATGAGAGACTCAAAACATTTGGATGAATGGTTTCAGCTTCCTTAAGGATTGATAAAAATAATTCCACGTCCAGGTTCTGCTGGCTTTGAGAATCAAGTTCATTCTCACTTGTGTTGTTAGAAGGCTCAGTTACTCAGTTTTTTTGTCTGCCTGTGGAAATTGTTGTGGTATTGCAGAGGCTGATAGTTATCTGAATTATCCAAGAGGTATCTTTTTGTTATCCGAGATTATCTTGTCTGTAAAAAGACCCCAAGTACTCGTGTTTAAGGAATCTGGATAGAGAAACGCCATAAATGACTGGTGTAGGAAGGCAGGTCTTTGGAGGAATCACTGGGAAGGTGTGAGGTGAGGATAAAAGATGGCCTTATTGTTGACAGAGAAAAGAAAAAGGACATAAATATTGGATTAAATGTTCCTCATTCAATACTGGAGATGCATCCTGGACAATTAGGGATAATTACTGAACAATTTTTAGCCCGGTTTCTTCAGGAAATGAGGCTTGGATCATTGTGCCTGTCAGTTCCACTTAATAACTGCTGGATCCATTCATCAGCTGCAGCTCTGACAGAGGAGTGATGCTGAGCTACACAGTCCTCACAGCACTCTTGGTAAGAATTGGCTGAGTTGTGGGAGGCACGTGATTAACACTCCCCCCCAAAGACGACAAAAAATCAACAAATTAAACATTCAGAGCTGGAACAAGATAATTTATACTCAAGATAGCAAGGAGGCCTTTGCTCAGTCAGGGGGATAGTGTGGATTCTCTGGTGTCTAGGACGGGATGCATTCAGTATTATGCATCACTTAACCCAGTGAAAAGGAGAAAAAAAAAAAAATTCAGTTTGAATTCATGGGTTCTGATGCTCAAATTATTCCTCATTCATCTTAAACAGCGTGATATTTTCATAAGGATGTTACACCGCACATTACCTGTGACTGACACAGAAGCGGAGTGTCGTGTCTCAGACACATTTCCATTTAATTCCATCTTGCTTCCATATATTAACACGAACCATGAAAGAAAGAAAGTCAGTTCTGACAGTTTATTTATTTTACTTATATTTGCCTGTCAAAGAAAAGCATCCTTTATCACCCTCCGGGTGATAGGGAGGGAACCGATGCCTTGATTTACGCGCATGATCCAGCTCCTTCTACTGGCAGCAGTTTTCTAACTTGAGCTCTAATTTTGTCCTGGCTGTTAAGTGTTACACACACTAAATGGAATCACTAAGGAGCACAGGCTAGTGGGTAAAACCAACACCACGGAAAGATATTTAGCTGATTAATGTCTTTGGCACCTGATTTTTGAGGTCTCCATTAACTAAAATGAATTTCCTCTCCTGCAGGAACTTATGTGTTACATATTCCATCTCCCCTAGAGCAGATATGGTCAGGTTTCTTCACATGGGAGTGTGAAGCATCATTTTTCACTTTTTGGAGAGCTCCGTGCACGCAAATGCCTTCATGGCATTTCCCAAACACTTTTGAAAGGTTCCAGGCCAAGGAGAGAAAAAAAAAAAAAAAGAATAATTTTTCAGTGAATTCATCTTCTGGAACTTGTTCTGAGCTGGAATAGCACTGCACAGAACAAATGCAGAGCTTCTTTTTTAAGAAGAAGAATCCCCCTTCTCTCTTTTTACGCATACACATCATTATTATCTCTCACTATGTGCCCACAGACACACACAGACATGTGTGTGTACTTGCCTCTTCCATGAGAGAAAGCAGAACTTCTTGAACATTCAAGATGCTTCAGGGAATTAATGTATAATTCCACAGTACCTTGCAAATAACTTGAGCCTTAAGGGCTGAAGTTCTTCACACTTCTTTCCTGCTTTCTGAAGCAGTGCACAAAAAGTAGTACTTGCAAGCTGTAAGATAACAGTGGTGGATAAAGTGACCTGATGTTGGATAAAGACTTTTGGTGGCATGCCACTTTCTAAAAGAAAAAGGAAAACACTCCTCATGCTTTTAAGAGTGACTCTAATAGTCACAGGAATGACGACCCTGATGAGCAGTTTGGTCACCAAATTCCTGCTTTTCTCGGTCCTTATACCCAGCCTACACGGTCCTACACGATCACACCAGATCAATTGCTGTTGATTTGCTGAAAATACGTGCACCGTGTCCCCAGACGAAGTGCAAAACACTGCGCTATGTGACAATTCCTGTATCTGTGGGAACAGTTTCCACTGGCAATTTACAAGTGCCTTACTTAGGTAAAGTTGTGTACAAAAGGTGTCTGTGAACCGGTCTGGGCGCAGCAGGGGATGTTTGAGCTGGGGGATCTCCAGGACCGTTGAAAATCCCCACCCGGAGAGCTGCTGCACCAATTAGTCAAACACTTTGTTGCAAAGGGTAAGAGATCAGCCAAACAGCTTGTCCCAAGCCAATCCATCATCTCAAACTAGTCCTGTGTCTCACCTGCTCAAAGGCAAGCTGGAGGACCAGGCAGGCAATTGATGGCCAAGTGCATTTGGTGTGCTCAGAGGCACATCCCTCGTTCCCCATTGCACCACAGTTATGACTACGTGACTTATGACTCTCTATTTCTGTTGGTTCAATTTACCACAGCCTTCCTGGTGTGTCCTGGTGGTCTCCACAAACATACAGACCGGAGCAGGAGGAACCAGCAAAGATGTTTGAACAGCCACGTGAACTTAAAGAATCTTTGGGGGAGGTGGATGGGAGGACGCATGATAGAGAAAGTTCTGCATGTAGTGTTCTGTGTAATACTCCTGTCTGAAGCCATTTAACTGTTATCTACTGCTCTACCAGAAGGAACCTGTATGGTTACTTTCCTTTTTTTGAAAAATTGCTTTTCTTAATTCATTAAATTTACAGAGTTCAGGGAGAGGGAGGTGGTGGTACATGTCCTTCAGCACCCAAGAGATGGAGAAGGGCAGTTAAAGAAGGCCTGAATCTCAAGAGGCTTCTCAAAAAAGTTTGTGTGAAAAATGTATGTACTACCTGCCACTCTCTGAGGGCAGTGAGAGCGACACAATAAAATCCACTCTGAGTGCAAGAGCTGTTCCAAAGGCAGTAAATAAGCATCTTCCACAGCATACACATTTTAAACAGCAACTCCAAAGGAAAAACACACCTCCACTTCACTGCCATCTCAGATGTTTATTCCCTTTGCCTACTGAACTGAACAATCTCACTTGAAGAGGACAGACAGTTCTATTTCTGTTTTTCTCAGTAGCCTCTGTAGTGAGTGGACATGGAAACAGAATGGCAAATAGGAAGGAATGTGCTTGTTCCAGCTTTCTGTGAGGTGCTTGTAAGGATTTCATGACTTGCTCTAATTGATAGCTCTTCTGCAGCTTAATGATGACAGCTGCATGTCTCCTCTTTGAGAGAGAGAAGATGCAGGCAGAGGGAAGCCACCCCTCGTATCAGCATCCACATAACAAGTGCCTGTGGTACGGCAAAGGTGCCAAACACACATCCCCTGGGGCCCTCTGATACAAACTGCCCACCCTTCCTTGGGCTCAAAAACAATACGGCATTCTCTGAAGACAAAACTGTTACAATAGCCAAGAGAAGAATTTTGCCGGAAGCTGAGCAGAAAATAAAACCCTGCTGGTGCCAGACCCCCAGCCACGCAGCTGGGATAGGCACCAGACGAATTCAGCAAAATGTGGGTGGGAGTTTTAAATCTCAGTAAGTCTTTGATTAAAACCTGTTTGTTTTAGGGCAGGCAAAGTCCTAAAGATTTTGTTCCTTGGAGTCATCTACCCCTGCATGTGTGTTGTATTGGTACTACAGGAGGCAAAATCAGAGGTAAAAGCAAAATAGACATTTATCTGAACCAGGCCAGCTTGGATGGGGCTTGGAGCAAACTGGTCCTGTGGAAGGTGTCCCTGCCCATGGCAGGGAGTGGCACTGGATGGTCTTTAGGGTCCCTTCCAACACAAACTATTCTATGACTTTAAGAAAACCAAAATGAAATGAAACTTTCCTATAAAACCGCAGACAGCTGAGGGAATTTAGCCCATTTAACCTATTCAATCACTGTACACTTTTCATTTGTCCCAATGTCTCATACGGAGATAACATTTGTATCGATACTTCAGATGGGAAAGAAAAGGGCTTTTTCTTTTTTAATTTTGAAAAGAGTTGTTTTGCTGGAGAAGATTTAAAAATATTTGGAAATTATTTGTGGGAGACATCATCACCACCTGAATAGACTGACACCATTTTACCTAATATTTTCAGCTGAAAAATCACCTAGTGAAACACCAGAATAGTCACACATGGGTGGCTCCAAAAAAAGCACACTGTTTTTCTGTTACAGTGTCAGGCTCCATGTCCTTAGGGCTCATATTTCAACAGAGGATTTAGTGATGGAAGTGGAATTGCAGGGAAAGGGGAGTCAGGATGAAGCTGGTTACAGTCAGAGATGCAACAACTTTGTATTCTTATATTTTGGCTACTTCCTAGCTGTGAAGCTTATGTTAAGGGTTGTGAATTTAAACACAGGACAGCCAGAAAACTTGCATGAAAAACAGCACGATAGGTGAATAAAACTCTGTCACAGTAAGAGCAGCACAAATTGTTTAATGCAGGCTCCTCTTCTTCAAGTAACGACATTTTCACAGGAAAAAATAACATAAAAAGTTCAGTGCTGGGAGATGCATGAAATATTTTCCTTGCAGGAGGAGTGACTTCAAGATGATGCCTCTTTGTTGGGCTGGTGTTGCTGGGAAGCAGGAGGAGGTATTTGATGTCTCCTTGCCCTGCTGACTGATCCCACAATGAGCATTTGTTTCGTATGGAATAAAGGAGCCCAGTCACAGGAGGCAGAGGAGTGTCACTGTGGTACATTTCTTCCAGTTCTGAGATTCCACTCTGCCTGCTGGTCCTCTACAAAACTGAAAAGCCCATGATTCCTTCTGCTTCCTGGAACCTTGTCCCCAAGCTCTCTCCCTGCCATCACATTTGGCCAGGTAAAATGGGTGTGAAAGAATCATAGAATCATTAACATCATTGAATCCAACCATTAACCCAGCACCATCGTGGTCACCACTAAACCATGTCCCAGGTATCACATCTACATGGCTTTTGAACACTTCCTGGGATGGTGTCTCCACCAGTCCCCCAGGCAGCCTTTTCTGGGGCTTGACAAGGAATTTTCCCGAATACTCAATTTAAACTTTCCCTGGCACAACTTGAGGCTGTTTCCACAGGTCCTGTCACTTGCTACCCGGGAGAATAGACCAACCCTCACCTGGCTACAACCTTCTGTCAGCCACTTGTGGACAGCAAGAAGGTCTCCCCTTGTACACCCTTCACCAGCGCCTCAATGTCTTTCACACAGTGACAGCCGAAACAGGTGTGTGAGTTTTGTTCCTTTCCTCTCCCATCATCTGGCTCCAATGTACAGACATCCCAGGGCCAGTTTTCCAGCCTCAGTCAGTGTGACTCATCTCACTTGGCTTCCCTTACTGCACCTCACATCTGCAGCTATAGACCTGACTGTGATGAATTTGGACAACATCAAGGTCCTGATAGTCCAGTAGTTCAGCGTATTCAGTAAACATGGGCACAAGTCCTGAAGGATTGTTCACCTGCACTGAAAATTTTCCCCAAACTCTTCTGCTCTCTGGAGCTCATCTTGCAACTTGTCGTGGCTTGACACCCTTAGCTCCTTGTTAGACTGGACCAGAGAGGAGACAGAGTGGGCTTTACAGACTGGCCTGCCCACAAGGATTGAGGTCTGAACTCTTACTGATGGCAATGTGGCACCTGGAGTTCCTATGATTCACTGGAAAGCATCAAATAGCTCAGGAAGGATTTGAGTCGTCTTTTCACATAGACAAGTCATGGGAAGGGGTCCCAGCCAAGCCTAGGCTCAGGCCGGAATGATTCCCTCTCTTTCCACTCCAGCAGACATCTCTCCATGTCTCATTTTCCCAATGTGTAAATGCAGTGACTGCTCAAGCAGCCTTTCAGTCCCAATCTCCGTAGCAGCAGCATGCAGCACTTTTCAAAAATGGCATAAACACCTTCCCTTTCATCTGTCAGGAGGGATGATAGCAAGATCTCGCTCATGTCTTTTTTCACAGTCCAAACAGCATCAGATGCAGGAATTAGTCTGCTTTTCGTGTCACATGCATGGAAGAGTGACCATCACAGCTCATGGGGATGATAGTGTGTGATGAAAGCTTTTCCAGGAAAGATGGAACAACGAGACACACATCTCTCCTTCCTTCTATATCCCTCTATCCCAATATTAATGACCTAGATCTTCACTGATGTGCAATAAACAATGAATATTATGTGTACAAACCTTGCAGGTGAGATGAAAGTTCTGGTTGTTTCGTTCACTGTAAAAGAAGAATCAGAAGTGGTTTTCAGCTTGAATTTAAGTTCACTTTATGTCTGCACTGTGAAGTCAATTATACCTGATCTAAGTTAAATTTGTGCAGAGGCTCTTGAAGGGAAGAAGGGAAAAAAGACAGGTTAATTTTCAGAGGTGACAGGTACTCTCTGGCTGACAATAGATTCCGAAGTAGGTGACATCAAAAGTCTGCCATAGCCAAAAATAATCCAGCTGAAAGTCAAATTTGCAAACTTCTGGGTTTCCCCATTGTGCCAATCTACTTCAGACCTATGGCCAGCTTCCAAGGACATTGGCCTTTTCTTTTTTCTGGCCTTCTAAACAAGCTGCTGTTTGACTTTACTTCCTTTCCCCGTCCCTCTTTTTAATTTCCATCTCTAAGAATAGGAGACCATTCTGGTAATTAATCTTTTAAAATTTGTCTTCGTACCCTAAAACGGACAGAGGTTTACAAGTGCAATCCTGCTGGAAGAATTCTCTCTCAGAGAAGCCCTTTCTTTTAAAAGTGCCTATATGTGCCTGTGTAATTATAGAATCAGATATGCGTGACAACCACATGATTTTTCTTCTCAGCAGACAGTTTGTCACTGCAGATGTGGTACAGTTCACCACGTCTGCATCCCTAATAGAAATGTCACTCACTGTAACTCTCTTGCAGAGATGACAAACTGTTGGCCATACCTCTGCTAAGTCAGTAGGTACTCAAAGCTGACAGAAGACCATAAGGCAAATACTAAGCTTTTTTCCTAGTTCCTTCTTTGCATAGTGGAGACGCAAAACTTGAACATTACCAAGCTGCTATGTGTGTTAAAACATTTCCTTGATGCTGTATTTGTTTAAATTATGGCCGTGCATACTTAAGGGCTGTGCTTCATCACCAATTTCCTCATGTGGTAATGAACAAATTACCATAGTTATAAAATACAAAGATGCAATCTCAAAAACCAGATCTTGGGGGGAAAAGTTACGGACAATAAATGAACAATATGTTCGGTTGCTCCGTGCTTCTTTCTCTAAAGAATAATTCCTTATGTTGAAAAGACTCAGTTTGGATTTGTGCATGATCAAGTAATCTCATCACAACTCTATTGTATATCCCCTTGTTTTCTATCCTGTCCACTTCCCTTCTCATCAGTGTAAGCTCTTCCAGATCATAATCCTTTTACCACCTTCTGATACTGCTGTGCCCATTTACATCTCTGCAAAATTAAATCATGGCAAATCATGAAGTGCAAGACAACTTTAGTGTGATGTAAACTCCTGGGAGGGTCAGTCATGGACAAGAACTCTCACAGCATCAGGAGTCTTGGCAATAGCAAATAAATCCACTGAAGCACCATTTCTTATTTAATCTAACATTCCCACCTAACTATTGATCAGTTTTATGCTGGCATGCTCTAGGGTCTCCTATTTTTGGAGGATTTGAGATGCATTATAGAAGATTCTGGTTTCCAGCATCTGTGTTTTACCCTCATAGAGGGATTTCTGCACTCTCTTTCAGGACTGTTATTTCTATCACAAAATTAGAGTCCAGGAGTGGTTTAAGGATCATGCTATTTGCTTGTATCTAACATGACCAACTCAGCCAGCAGCTCCAAAGAGCATCCCCTTCACTTGTAAACTCTCCCAGCTTTGTCTCTTTCTCCCTTCCCATTCTTCACGGCTTCAGCCTCATGTCACCTCTCCTGGACAATTGTCCTATCCCCCCAGTGAGAGAAGTAAAAACCCAGCTGGCTCATACTTCTTGGCACTGCTCAAGGCCAAGGAGGTTCACATTTGTTCCCAAGCTTTCCTCCTGGTGTTTGGTTTCTTGCCTTTATGTGCTTTCCCTGACTGCTTGAGTAAACTTGTACCTTAATGCTTGCTCCTTATGTGCATTGTGTTGTGAAAGAGCAAAAGAAATCACAACCTCTAAAAGTTAATGGCACTGTAACTTTTTTACATTTATGCATAGCATTTCTGCAATTCTGTTTGTATTTATGTGAAGCTTTTGTCGCTTTATCTCTGATTTTGGGAACATTAGTTGAAAGGTTGTGAGTTTAAAAAAAGAAAAAAAAAATTTAAAAAAAAAGGAAAGAGACGTTATCTCACATTCAGGTCATGTGAAGATAAACCAGGGAAAGATAGAAAGATTTTTGTTTCAGCTTTCCCATCTTTTGCAGAACTTTGAAGTGTGTCTTGTGTTTATCTCCAGAAACAGCTATTAGAGCATCGAGTGCTCACATCTACCTGATTACTGTGTAGCCTTAAGAAACTGGGAAATTGAAATAGGAATTCAGAAAAGATTTTGCCATAATGATACTTCTGAGTCCTCAGAAATAATTTAAATGTACCAGGAATGGTTTAATGGATCACAAAGTGTGAGAAGTTTTTGCTGGAAGACTGGAAGAAAAGGGACTGGAAGAAAGACATGTCCCTCAGTATAAACTACTTCTTCTTTCAACAGGAACGAAAAGCCTCCCTAACCGCAACTGACCCAAATCTGAAATCCTCCATCTCCTGTTTGCCTATAATTTGTGCTAATCTTAAAGCATCTGAGGAAGTGTACTGAACATTTTCCTAGTTGGTTGGTTGGTTTGTGGGTTTTTTTTGTTTTGGAGGGGGGTGGTAGGAAGTTAAGACCTTTTTCTCATGCTAGGAAAGCAAGGTACATGAGCTCTTATCTCCTATCAGACATATAACCCCTCACAAAATATTCCTGAGTACACAAACTTTGTAAAATTTTAACCTCTCTGAAATTAGTTTCCGCCTTTCTTACCATGGAGAGGGGGTTTAGCATGGCCCAGGTAGAACTTCAACTACAATCAGGTGGATCAAGATATAGGACACAAGGGCTGGATTCCCAGCTGGTGTAAATTATTCCAGATTTATGGAGAGCAGGGGGGCTGTGCTCCAGTCAAGGGGGCTGAGAAACGCTGATGTAGCTGTAGTGAGGTACCACAGCATCGTGAAAAACACCCACCAGTGAACTTCATGGGCACAGAACATTCTCCCAGAGCAAGAACAACCTCTGGGAGGTTCTTGTCCTCCAGTCCATTATCTGATTGCTCAAGTGGAACAAGATGTTAACACGAGCGTTGCGCAATTTGATAGGAGAAGTATTTGAAAGCCGCAGTTGATGCGATGGGGTTTCTACTCAGCTGTAGAACTTTATTTATTTTGGGTCTGTAACAAATGAAAAAACAGGTCATATCTGCCATCTTCTTTCAATGGGTTGACCAGGAAACATCCATGCGCTGCTGCAGGCGTTTGGCTGTCTCTCCATATATAAACACAAAAGAGCCTTCACGAGCCTTTCTCAGAGTGTCTCGAGCGGGCTGTGAGGTAAGAAGCACCCATCTAATAATCCCACCTCTATTTCACAGGTCTTTGAAACAAAATCAAACAAAATCAAATCTTTTTCTTGCCTTTTCTGCAGTAAACATGGGAATAACCTTCAAAAGCTAGTCTTTATTTATAATATTTAAAATCAATTTTATAAATGTCTTCTTCATGACCAACAATCTTGACAGAAACTGCTCTAAAGTTAGGAACTTTTACTTTGTTAGACCAATTTTTTATTATCTTTATGTACTTATCGCTTCAAGAACATTTTGGATTGTCACACAACTTTGTTACGGAAAAAATTATTCTGTAACCTCTCAATAAGGTTTATGTCTAAGAAAATTAGAAAATCTCTGAGAAAAAAAAAAAACAAAACATTCCACTTATGCATGCAGATTATGCAGTTCCAAGCAGAAGATTTGGAGGGGAGGTTTTTTTGCCTTTTGGTTTTTTTGCATCAAAGAGAACGAGTGTGTCAGACAGTCTAACGCATGAATTTGTAACTTGGTGCTCCCGTATGCCAACGGTGTAATTGTGAGTGCATGCTCTGAGAGCTGATTTTAAAGGTCTTAAAGAGTCTGTTTTAACAATTCATATTCATTCAGTAGGGGATGAAGATGCTTTACATGTTAAATGATTAGCATTTACATTATGAACATGTTAATTACTGTATTTTTAATGCTGTTAGCTTTTATAAACTAAGAGTATTCTTAAAGGGACACCAGTAGATTTGCAACATGTTCGAAACCAGAGTTACAAACCACCACTAGTAGGTTTCTCCCTTTCTCTTCACTCTTCACTCTCCCATTTTACAGTTAAGTGAGGATCTTCTGTTCATCTGTGTCTTGCACCTGAATGCTGAGGTAACGTCAATCAAATAAATAGATAAATAAATAAATAAAGGGGGAAAAGGCAGGAAGCAGACTAAAAGAAAGTATTTGGTCATTCAGTTTGCATTGATCTGTGATAATCCAGTCATGAATCGTGTTATAGATTCCCCTATCTCCCCTCTCTGCTGTTACAGCCACAGTGAATGATGCTTTGGTTTTCCCTTTAAGTTAAAAACATCTGATCCACAATGGTAACCAGCAAACCAGCAGAGTAAAACAATTTACAGATGTGCTTCTCTTCCTTTCCTTTGGGAAAAAATAGCTCAGATTTAAGCAATCAGAGGTTTCCGTGGGGTAAAGCAAAAGGGAATTCACCTTTTCCATATTATGCAATGCAGCTTAATAGAACATTGTGTCACTGGCCAGGGAACTAATCTCTTCCGGTATCTCTGGGACATTTCAGCCTCACCTGGACATTGTATTGGCACAGACTGTCTTGAGAAATCCTTGTGGGACCAGGAGAGGTTGAAAACTTGCAGGGTGTATTGAGTTAATGAGGCTGTGGCAGAGATAAGGCAATCGGTAAATCGAAGCCTGCTGATAGTAGTCAGGGACAGAAATGATGCAGCAAGATCTATATGTCAGTACAGGAGATGGAGATAAGGGACAACATCAGATGGATGTCAGGAAAACCTCTCGGATCAGCCTGGGGTACCTCGCCCCCACCCTCCTGGCTCTTCAAGTTGCATTCCCAGAGCTCTCCTCCAAGGCAAGGAGCTCCAAGGGAAGAGAGGAAGCTTTTGATAAGGTACTGATCTGAGTCTGGGGCTAGCAGTTAGGATAGGATAGGATAGGATAGGATAGGATAGGATAGGATAGGATAGGATAGGATAGGATATCTCAGTTGGAAGGGACCTACAGTGATCACCTAGTCCAACCGCCTGACCAGTTAAGGATTACTGAAAATTAAAACAAATCATTAGGGGCACAGAAAATTATTAAGGGCAGCACAATTAAAGGGCAATACCTATATCCAGATATAGGATTTTGGCCACTGGTAAATCACTGGGACTACTGAATTGTACTCATGGACAAAACACCAGGGGATCTGTACTTAGAGGCTGGATAGGAAACAGTGTACTCCGAAGACAGAAATTAATCTGAGCTTTTTCTGTACTTATTCCTCTTCAACCTATGTCAGCTGCTGCAGACTATTAATGCAGGTACAGATTTCACTTAAGAAGTCTGCAACGACCTTTCTGTATGTCCACATATTTTTTAAAGGAGGCTCAACATGAAAAGAGCAATCACAGCTCTCGTTTGTCCGGAGGGCTCCTTCAAAGTGCGCCTGCACGCCGCCTGAGCAAGGTCTTATACTGCAGCGGAGGTGCATAATGGTGTCATTAATTAAAGCTGGAGGAGTTAGGCAGCGAGGGGGAGGCAGAGGGGAGCAGGTTGGGAGTTTCAAATCGAAGGGATGGTTTCTTGGTCGGACATTACGCGTAATCTTGGGGCTGCACCTTCTGCCGGCACGGCTGCACGCGCGTCTGGAGCTTTCATCCCTGCCTCTCGGGGCTTGAAAGCCCAAGGCTCTGAGATGTGTTCCTGCATTTTCTTTCTTCTGGCCAGTTTTGCTGTAGCCTACCAGTTTCAATCCGTAGGAGGGTTGGAAGGAGGAGGTGCTGAAAAGCCCAGGAAAGCAGAATTTCTACTTTCTTCAGTCTAACCAAGTGAGGAAAAATTTGCCAAAAAAATGCTGTAGTACGATTTCTCAAGCTCTCAGAGAGCTACTGGGTAACCCAGTAATTTCTAAAATCCTGCAAAGAAGTTCAGATGATAAGCAGCTTTTTGGCAAAGAAAAGGTTTGGGTGTATCTTGCCCTCTGCTAGCACAACTGCAAGGGCTGCCCTACAAATATTTTACTTTTTTCTTTTCTTTTCAATCATTCTAACCAGTACTTAAAGTATTTTTTAGTTTTATTCAGGGTATGTTTTGAGGTTTATTTGGGGTTTTGGTTCATAATAAAATGAGATATTGTGTTATAACCCAAACTCTACTCTGAAAGCTGCCGACATGGAAAACCTTTATCACTGGGAATGTGTGTCCTGCTCCTTGGACTCGGGGAGCTCCAAGAACTTTTACAAAGTGATATTGCCTGGTTCAATAATAAAATGTTAATAAACAAGTTTCCCTCCTGCTGGCTACATCCCAGCACATGCATCCTTGCACTGAGCTTATTGACATCTTACTAAACTCAACTTTGTGAGTTCCAGCTCAGTAAGTCTCTACAACCCAAGACAGACTTTGGGTAGAAGCCTCACCTAAGGAGGTTTCAGTCTGCTCAGAGCAGCTTGACATGAGCAGATTAATACCTTTCCTGGTGGGTTTTTAGTTCTCCAACCTTTTTTTTTTTTAACCCAACACCTTTATTCTTGTCATCTTTATGCATGTCCTATAGGACATTTCTCACACTTCTCGAGAAGCCTATGAGTCAGTATTTTTAAACTTGAAATCAGGTTCCTGAAAACATATCCATGAATATAAATTCTGTCAGAGTTTGGGAAAGTGTTAAATATCCTGTAAGTGTCATCAAACCAGAGTTTTGAAATTTAATTATCTCAGGATATATAGCTGCTTTCCATAAGTAGAGTCTCTGAAAATATATAGAGGAAGAACGAAGAATCAGGAATCAGTAATAAAAAATAAAACTTTAAATTACCTAAATCTTCTACATCATCACCGCTGGTTCTGTTTTTTATGATTGTGGGTTGGTTTTTTTTTTTCTGTTCATTAAAACTAAACCCTACATGAGGCCTCTGACAAATAATAAAAATGAATTTGTATGTCTTTCTCAACGTTTTCTTTAGAGAAGGTGTTCTCCTTCTATAAATGTTTTCCACATTTTGGACACAAAAAAAGCACCATGGCTAAAAGTTTTCAAAATGGGCACTGCAAATTCAGAACACACACCCCAGTGACGAAGTTTAAAGGAGGAGCTTGGGCCACAAGCATGTTTATGTGCTCTTCAAATATAAACTATTACTTTGGGCTTTGCTTTTGGTTTTGAAAAATTCTGGTTTCTTCTACAAACCAATTCAGGAAATATCTGTGCCCCGAACAACAGTTAATAAACATGTGCTTACTCCAGACACGGTCTTAAATCACCTCCAAATGAACAGAAACATTATTGAGGCCTGTATTAAACATTGCTCCTGGGAAATATTCTGACCAGGAGTGGATTTAAATGCACACTAAACTCATACACACCCTGTCTCAGACCATGCATTGTATGTGAAATGATAATTCCCTTTTCCCAAGCTCTTGGATATATGGGATGCAGAGAAAAATTTTTTAAATTTACATATGAAATAATGTAAAATGAGTGAACTCAAATTCACCTCAGCCTTTAAATGAGGGGAAAAACTAACCCTAATCAATCTGCTCTTTCATTCAGTTCCAAGCAACTCTTCCTGGAGCCTTTTCCTGGTTTGGATTTCGTATCATTGTCACCCACCAGAGGCTGGATCTCCACACCGTTCCACCCTCGAAGTGAGATGGTCTGACTGGGGGGTGAGTAGGAGCTGAGATGAAGTAAAATAAAATGTACTGATCAGATAAATGTGGCAGAGCCCCAGTGACCAGCAGGAGCTGCTGGAGATCATCTGGGGTGTTGCAGAGTCAAGGTGGTGAGTTTGTATCTGAGTCTGGGTTGGGTTGAATGTATTTTGGCGTCTTTATGTGCTGCCCTAAGTATCAAGTAACTTCTGTCCCACAAAAAGCAGCAGGGCAACTCTTTCCTAACAATTGTTTTGCTCTCGTTGTTTTTCTGTTCCTCTTTTTTTCATTAGTTCACCAATTTTTTTTCACAGCAACTGCTGGTGTGGCTCCTTGCCTCAGTACATTTTTTGTTTTCCTTTTCTAAATGAGGACAAACCTGCTAAATCCTGTAAGGTGCAGGGGAGTCATGGGTGCCCTGAAAATGAAGTAGCAACAGTTACCTCAAGAAAACTCGCTCTTACGGAAGATACAAAGAAAGGTTTAATAGAAAATTATGAAAATAAGTTTTCATAGAAAATCCTGAACCTTTCCTTTGAGTGCAATGTAACCAGTGTCTAGTGTACAGGTCCCCTTTCCGCAAGAAGAGGCACCTGAAAGGTAGGAATAATTTTCCAAACAGTGGATTTTTTCCAGTCTGTCTAGATAATGTACAGAGATACCAACTGATCTGTAGAGAAACTTTTGGCTTTTAAACGCCGCAAAACATTTCCAGAAAAGAAAACCTCAAATGCAAATGTTTTCAGATATGTATCTTGTTTGCTTTTCAGTTTTTCAAGATCGTTTACTTGGTTTATCACTCAGCAGCAGCAAGAACTTTTCACTTACTCTTTTGGGGGGGTTTTGTGAGTCCTTTTGTTTCAGAATGAAATTTTGAACCATGTTTTTTTTTCTCAGATCAGCTAACCCTTTGTTGGTTACAAATGTTGGGTACATTTACTTGTGCAAGTAGGCTCTGGGTTCAGCATGGGGTCAGCAGACCTTATCTGTGCTGATAAATGTGGATTTTTGCCTATGAATAGGATTATGGGAACAAAACCCCAGGTATAGACCTGTACAGCACAACTGTGACAGCCTGTGCTGTGAGTAGCTCTGCAAAGATGGGATCTGCTGGGGCTTCCCTTTGTGTGTGTTTGCACAACTGAAACACCATGGATCATACTTGCAAAACCCCCTTTTTTCCCCCTCCTGGAAAGCCATATCTGTCTTTATCTCCTGCATCAATCTCTCCCTACACCGAGACAGCAAAGTTAGGACACAGGGTGGCTTTGTCTGCAGGAGCACATTCAGGCTAGTCTTCCAGACTAATTTTCTGCTTGGGTTACTTTCCTAATTATAATTTGTGTTCTCATCATGTCGTGGAAGAGCACATTTCAAATGAGCTTGCAATACACGGTGTAGAATACCAGCTTTATGGCACTGTCCGTAACCTAGAATGCCAGTTTTAAATTTGTCATAACGCAAATGCCATAATAATTGCAAGTTTTCAAACCTGTGAACTATTTTTTTTCCCCAGCTACTTGTAAACTGAAGGCTCAAGTTTCATTTTCCCACTCCATATGTAAGAGCACTGGGGCAGGATGTTGATCTAACTCCTTACAATCAGAGCTGTGTATGTTATGGATCATGTTCCAAAACACTGTTAAATATGTGGAAGGGGAGGAAAAAAATTACATTAATTATGCCTTCTTTAGCCTTCCTATGCTTGCTGATAGGTTTTAAATGGACTGTTTGGGGTTTTTAACAGATAACCACAAAAAAGGGCTTCATTCTCTAAATTAATACTAGAACTATTTTCTGGGAATGGAGAACTGATTTTTATTGAGTGATAGAAATAAGATGCCTGATTCTGTTGAGACCAGAAGAAGTGAAAGTTTCAACTCTGAATTAGTCTCCTACTCCTGGGAAGCAGTCTCACGAAAAAATTTTCAGGGGAGTCTTATTCTATTGAGTCCATTAAGTCTTGACAAACACTTTAAAAGAGCAGGGCCATGCACAAAAGTGCACTTATAGAAAAAGAAACAGTGATATATACTGTTTACAAATTTATCTGAATATCTTTATTTGCACACCTTACCTAGCCTGATTTACTTTATCATAGCTTCTACCTACAGGTACATCATTGAGCCAGGATTTTATAATAAGGTGGCCAGTGTTGTCCGTGAGGGTGATCACATGAAAGCCAGGTTGTTTCCTACCCAAAGGGATCATATCCTGCTGCTGGGATAGGATACAGCAGGATAAATGACAGTGCTGAGTGTGACACTTGTGATGTTAGAGAGATGTTGTGATGTTAGAGAAGAAGCTCAGCTTCCATGTCTCCCTGGTCCCACTTTCCAATCTGTTGGTGTGAGATTGCATGTTTGGATCTGCTTAGTCCCTGAACGCTGATTTAGACCTCACCCTTTGCAGCATTACAGGCAAAATCTCAATGCTGCCCTGGTGGGTAATATTTGTAGATCATTAGTTGCAGGACTAATTCGCTGTGAAAGTGTATGATAGCACGAGCACTTGTTGTCCCAGTGCAGCCATACTCATTTGAGGGCTTTTGCATGACAAGCATGAGTGTTTTCCAATGGGATATGGATGGTTTGGGTTGTGTTATGAAAGATCTGACTATTTCGGCCCTTTGTGTGCCCCAGACACAGTTTTCTCCCCCAAGGGTGTGAGAGGGGTGCTCCCTACATTGCAGAGAGCTCAGAAGAGGGATGGTGGAACATCTTCCCAGCCTGCCCACTTTGGGGGTGACATCGCAAAGGAAGAACAGCCAGTGCTGGGGTTCCACTGCTGTCCAAGGGAAAACAGAAGGAGATTTGTCCCTTCATCCCCCAGTAACCACAGGCTCTTTCCCCTCATTCAGGCTGCCAAAACCCACCCAGCTGATGCTAGAAATCAGCTTGTCTGAGGAAGAGCATGCGAGATCTCTCCCTCCTAGGCACGGCAGGACAGGGGGATGCCATGGTCCCCGGGAAAGTGTAGCTCAGCGCTTCAATCATCTCCCCAGACCTGAGCAGCTGAGCTGTGGAAATCACTTTGATGTAAATCTCTCAGCAGCTTTTTTGTCTGAAATAAATGGTGCATAAAGGAAATGCAAAATTGTTTGGTGGACAGGATTATCTATGTGTTTACCGCTCTCAGCAGTTTCCTTTTGTCTTTTGGCTGTGTAGTTCCCATTGGTGTGAATAGCTGTGCATGAAGCTAAACTGCTGAACACAAGCAGGGTGTGAGAGAGCTCTCCCTTTAAACCTGTGACAGCTCTGCACTCGTGACTGCAGGAAACGTCAGGCTAGAAGAATTACTACCAGTACAAAGTAATTATTTTTCATTTCCAAGGTTGTCTGTTCAGTGTTAACCCAAATGTAAACTTTCTTTAATTCCACATCATTATCATACCCCTGGATTTCATTTATTTATTTATTATTTATTTATTACTTTTTCATTTTCACTTGCTATTTTACATATGCACCCTCACGCATACATGCACACAGTTGTGGCACCTCATACTGGTTTTTTTCATAGTATTCCATCCCTTCAGGTCTATTTTAGTATGTATTATTCTGTTGCCATAACATGCTGATGATATACAATATTTGTATAAAGATTCAAATCAATGTTTATCACATCAGAGCACTATCATTCAAAAGCAAAGCACAAATCAATAATTCATTAAGCAAGAGAGAAATGAATGATTTGAATTCGTTGTTCTTCTCCCCTCTAATACTTTCAAAAGGAATTGCATTGTTTAAATGAAGTTTGATCACTTTTGGACTAAATGAGCCTGATTTAATGCATCTGATAGTAGTCAGCACAGTATTCATCATGGGATAAATGATAGAAATGCACAAGTATCATATATATTTTTCAGTTTGCTGAAACCTCTTATTCATTAAAAATATTTCATTCTATAAAAATACTGGGGGGAAGGGGGTTGTTATGTGGTTTTTCAAGTTGAATTAAATAGCTTTTTTAAATATAGATAAAATTATTCATTTCAAGTTGGAACCCTTCATGTTCAAAAAGCTAGCCTCATGAAAAATGAATAGAGCTACTTTGAAATAGAAAATTTTACTCTTTAAAAAAAGGATATATTCAATCTAGGAAATGTTAAGAAGTGTAACAGTTCTGTGAAAATTGCAGAAGTTTTCCTTGGGGTTTGAATTTTTGACTGAAACAACCAGAGGCATATACATAAATATCTGACTGCTAATCAGCTCAGTAATTTTTTTCTTTTTCCAGCTATAATCAACTTTCAACTGCCTTGTAGTTGGAAGAACAAAACCCTCCATTCTCTGGTATCGTGTGTTTGTTGAAACTCCAGGAAGGTCTCGATTTTCTGTCTCTGAACTTGTCCGAACCCATGAGAAAGCCAGGTGATTTCCTGCACTGGAAGATGGGCTAAATGAATGAGCCCATGGAATTCAGATGCACCCTTAGCCCTCCCAACTTCCTAATTCACCAGCAATAAAGTGGCCATTGCTGATGACACAGGGAATTCCTTGTGGTTTTAAAACACAATGACAGAGTATCCACCAGGAACCACAGAGCATTAGCTGTTGCTTTCACTGGGGATGAGTGTCCTCTATTGATTGGTTCTCATTGCCTGAGCTCAATAAGGCTTTTATTTATGATGACACCATTTATGACTGCTTATTTATCTGCTGTGTGTAAGATGAGCTTAGAATAAAATTACCATATTTACCAAAATGGTAAATTGGATTCTGGATTCTTGAAGAAGCTACTTTATTCCCAGACATATAACAAAATTCGATAGGAAAGGAAAAAAAATACCCGGGCTGGCCTTAAAATTTTCCAATCTCTACTGTTAGATATCCCCATCACTGAGATGATGGCTTCCTCTTGGCTCAACTTTCGATCCATTCTGATGGCCCTCTGAGAAATTTTATTTTCAAAATTTTTCCTTCCCTACAAAAATTGTACCTTCAAATATGAAGTTGCAACAGGGGCTAAAATCAGCACAGTTCTCTGTGAGTTATTTGCTTGAGAGGTCCCATAATCTAGACTGGGTTCATGAAGTGGTTAAGCAAATGCAGAGGAGAAAAGCCTAGCACAGACTGTTAAAGTCATGCAGCTCTGGGCCAAGAGGTCCCTGAGTTAAGAACAGACTGGGGAGGGATGACTTAGGCTTCCCCTCTTGTCATACTCTTCCCCCACCCAGAAAATAAAAAATAAAATATAAAAAATATGTTCTTACCTATGTTTTCTCATAAATAGAAGTGGGCTTCTATTGTGACAACATCTGCTGAGTGTTTGTGCACTTAGGATGATCACGGGTAACCCATGTTAGTGGAAGCAACACAAGACAGTATCTCTGCTTGCACTGGCAGCCTCTTTACAGGTCTCCAGATAACATCAAAGTAACTGCTCCATAAATTAAGCTACAGGTAATAACTAAGACTGTAGAAAAAAAAAAACCCGAACTTTTAATTTTCTGATTCATATCTTCAATCAATCACAACATGGTGCAATTGTGTTTTGTCTGTAGCTTTCCAATTGTTTGTTCAATAGAGATTCCTCTGTTGTGCTGATTGACACGGTGTCCTTGTATTTTTTATTGACTTTTGAGGTGGTTTTTACAACATTCGAGGTGCATAAGTTAATAGAAAAGTAATGTAGTAACATTTCAAGATGGAAGGAGGCCATAAAGATGCAGAGCAGGTATAATTTACAATAAAAGGAAATTACAAATTAAGGATAACTCCCTCGCTCCCATACCTAGTTAGTCCCTCTGTACATTTTTTCTGAGTATGTCAGTAAAACATGAAGTGTTTACATACCATAAAAAGTTAATGGATGATAGAGTTAGCAAATACTTTGGCATTATTATAAGATTATTTTAGATATGATAAGGCTGAAATTCAGCTGCAAACAAGTACATATATGGGATTTCTGAGTTGTAAAAACGTTAATTATTTGAAGAATTGTGTTTGGTTTAAATCAAGCAAAAATAATAAAAAAAGATGTGGGTTTTTAAGTACATGTAAGGAACATAAACATAAATACAATACTGAAAACTGTAAAACACATTCCCTGAAAGATCCCAGTACTTGAGCTCTTTCAGACGAGCCATTTGGGTTCAACAGGGTCTGCGTGGCCTCTCTTTATGAAAATGTAGTTATGTGGAAAACTTCAAAGCACATACTTGCCAAGACTTTTTTTTTCCCTTTTGCTGTCTATGTAGCTGTATGCACTCTCTGATTGCTACTTGTTACTGTGCCTTTTTGTTGAATGAATTGCATTAAAACAGAGTCTTTTAGGAGTCTCTCATCCTGCTTTGGAGAGGACGTAGTTATATTTTATATGTTGATGCTCTCGAAACTGATGAGTCCCTGTAGAAGAACTTCCTAAAAATTATTACTAACAATTTCACAGTTTTCACCATGTCAGCTTTTGATGTCTGTGTTTCCCCATGAATAAAAAAAGGAGAATTATGTTACAGGATCTCTCTGAGTTCAGCTGTCCAGTATTTTTAAGGTTATGTTAGTGTTATGTTAACAATTTTTTCTCAATTGTTCTTTTTCTGAAGAAAAATAGTGTCTTTCTTTTTATCAAATAAGGAGCTTTTGTGAGATTTATTTCACAGATTTTGCAATCAGAAACCTAAGGTTTTGGGTTTGGGTTTTTTTCCAGTAATATTCTTATAGTTTCACTAAGAGTACTAATCACATTGATCAAGCTTACCTGGTACACTGGAGAAAAAGAGGCAAGTCACAGAAAAATCCTTCATTATCACCTGAATAAATACAGTTGCCTTCTTGAATTAGTCCCTTTGTTTTCACTTTGTGGTTGAAAAGATCAAAATTTTCAAAGAAGAATAACACCATCCTAAAATCAAACTTCTGATGTTGGTGAAATGAACTTCTACAGCACACCCCGTTTCTCTTCACTGGCCACAAAGAGGACCTAGGGTGACCGGCTCATGTCTAGAGGAGATGAACTGCTCCCTGAGACCAGCATGGTCCTGGTCATGGTGGACTTCTCAGTACCACACAGAGCTCCCCAGGTTCCCTTAGGTGTTCCCCAAGGAATTTCTCCTGGAAATGTCCCCAGGTGATGAAGTTTGGGTCAGTTTCACCAACCTGGGGTAAAGGAGTCTGTCCAAAGACCTCTTAAGGCCTCAGCCTTACAATCTCCAAACTAAGCTGGCAGAGTGAGAGGGGAGAAGCCCATGATCTGCTGATATGAAACACCTACAGGAAAGAGCATCCCTGTGGGCAGAAAAGCAAAAATCTTAAACGTGCTACATATTACATCCAGTAGCACATCAGGGTGCTCGGGAGGATGCTCTATCTACTTAAAAGCTTTGCCATGGGTGCAGAGCTTCCATTGCATTGGGGTGAGCCAGTCAGAAAGAAGTAATGCTGAAAGGAAGGCTGCAGTTTTCTGTTAAATTCTGCAGAGCTTTCCAGTATAAGGATAGCAAAAGGCATCTCCTCACACCAAGGCGTTTTGCCAATCAAGCTTTACTGTGTTGTCTTTACACGTGGGACTCGCGGCAGTTGCTGCGACCACTGAACTTTCTCCCAGGCATCAGCCCACATCTTATTGTGATCAAAAATCCTTGCCATTAATCCCATTACATTGTTCTTGGTCGTGGGATAAATTCATCAATGGATGATCTCACCCCGCTTAATCTCGTTAGTTTAGATTATTTCTTTTCTAGATATGCTTATCATAATCTTATCATCACAACCCTTGGGAAGTTTGGCCCCAGTAGTGCTGTCATGTGTGTTGGGTTTGGTTTTTGTTTGTTTTTTTTTTTCTAATTAATATTTCACAATTTGATAAGAAGGACACCATTTAACCCTCGATTGCCCCTGGTGAAACAGGGAAAATCTTTGGAAATTACTCAACAGATGACTGCATATTATGGATCTCAATTGCCTCCCCCTGGAGGGACTCTGATTTTTAAAGATTTGCTTTTGTGCTCTGCCATTTTTCACGGGTATCTAGACAGAGACATCATTTGTAGTCAGCTGAATTCTGACTGTATCCCTGTCTGCATCACTTTGTTTTGATAGACCCTGCTCAGTCATACCGAGTAGCACCTTTCCTCAGAAAAGAGTCAAAATGTCAACTCTGAAAATATTATCTGAACTGCCAGCTAATATTGAATAAGCCTGAACTCCATCAATGACTTTTTTAGGAAAAAACCCCCACAGTCTTCCCTGTATCTAATTTTCTTTTTCTGCAGGTGTTCTAAAATACACTAATGCTTTCTTACACCAGAGTCCTTTCTCTCTTTACAAGGAAGGTAAAGGAGGAAAAGTGACTGACATTGCACATCCTTTACAAATGAAGCTACCAGTCATACTTGTTGGAGCACAGGGCTCCACATGAAGCCGAGGTCTGAGTTCATGTTTACCTTAACAGATTCAAAATAGACCCTGTGGCTCCTACAGGGAGCTCAGCAGACATCAGATTACACTACATTAAATTTAGCACTTTTTTGGGGGGAGAAATGGTGAAGCTGATGAGAAAATGATTCAAGATTGGTTTTTTTTTTTTTTGAGTCTGAAAGAGACATCAATTGACTGTAGAGCTCTCAAATCTACCGTGTCAGATGCCTGCTTTGGAAAAGAGGTAGATCTGTGTGTTCATCTCTCTTTCAAAGGCTGTTTATGCACTTTATCTAATGACTCTTTCATGTAAATGATCTCCCTCTGAGTTAGATTAGAGCCCTTGGAATAATAAAATGAGGTTAGGCACATATTAGTATGTGGATATACTCCTCTGCTCCTCTGAGGTCTCGTAACATTATTCATGAGTATATGAATGACCGCAGTCTGTTCTGAATCTGTTTTCAGGTCCCTTGTGTTCCCCAAAAGAAGCTTTTCTGAATATTTATATGTCATTCATGATTCAAGATGGGTCTTTATCCTTCAGTCATCTAGTCACTAATTGCATTTAAACTGACCAGTCTGGGGACAGTGCCCTACGATCGAAGTAAAACATGACAAATAATGTACATTTTGTAGGGAGCTGGTGCCGTTCATGAATGCCTCATAGTCCAGAAAGTGTTGGTCAAAGGTGCTTAGTGAATGTTTATAAATAAATCCATTTTCAAAAATCAATACTGGCTTGCAAACAATTTCTAAGAATAAAAGTATCTACACAAAGTGTTGATAGCCGCCATTCAGACAGCTCTGCGGGGAAGGCTACTCTTGGAGTTAAAAACTCGTTTGAACAAACACACAAACCATTCACGAGCTCAGTTACCCCCAGCAATTCAAATAAGCCCATCACAGGCAACCTGTGCAGCTGTATGGGATAGACTTAATGTCTTTTATTCTTTAGTGCAGTTGCACAGACCGTTTGCCATATGCTTCCAGAGCTCACGTGGATTTGTGGTCAGAAGAATACCACTACAGAATCATTGCATTAGTAACTGTGGTCTACCCATGGTTTAGCAGTTTTTGCCTTCACTACTATTAAACAAATCAATTAATCTATCAACTATTAGCACATACTTTTGTAATATGTGCCTCCATGACTTACATTTCTGGTTTTATTTCCTCAGACACATTTTCTCTGTTTTATTTTCTTATTATTTTCTTGGTCATAGTCTACAGTCCTTCAACAGTAGTCCACAGCTTCTTATGGAATGAGGTCACTAATGTTCTCCTTCCTTCCTTCCTTCCTTCCTTCCTTCCTTCCTTCCTTCCTTCCTTCCTTCCTTCCTTCCTTCGGAATTACCCTTAAACCCCTGCATTTAAAGTAAAANCCTTCCTTCCTTCCTTCCTTCCTTCCGTTGATGACCAGCCATGCAGTCTCCAGTGTTGCACAATGGTTTTACAACAGGCAGGCATTGGTCAAAGCAGGATGAAGTGCCAGCACTCCAGCAAAATGTCAAATCCTTATCCATCTGGAGCTGGGTCCAAGAGCCCTGTCCAAGAATTAAGAGCTAACCGTACGCATGAAGTCTCACTTGCGTGTGCGAATACAGGTCAACCATCAGTGTATATGAAACAGAGATTTTGAGAAAACAAAAGTTATGCATGGATGATTGCATCTCTGGCAAGAAAAACCTCCTTTCCTTCCAATGGTTGACTGAGTTTCCAAAAACTGTGTTGAGGGCAAGGGGATACCTCTAATTTGCTGTGCTCAAGGGTTGTTGGCATTTCTGTAGTCCTGAGAAGTCCTCCTGGACAAGGAGAATATTTAATTTGAATCCCAAGGAGAAGTTAAGTCTGTAGGGGTGTATATCCCCAGATCAAAACCCTCTTCCATGAGGGAAATCATACACTCTTTGCTTGAAAATGGAAGCTGAGATGAAGGGTGCAAAGGTGTGGACAATTGTCACCCAGGGTATCTGTTTCAGAATCAAATATCAAAATGTACAGTAGTGGAAATCCCTTTTTCCTTCGATGTTTGTCTTCTGCTAATGATGAATAGGGGATATATGATAAATAAAAGAGTTCTGTTCTTCCCGGTAGCTCTATAATTCCAACAAAGGCTCATTGTCCCATTACCCAGAAACTCAAGCCAGTATTGAGGGGTATCCAGAAAAAAGTAGGGTTATTCCTCCATGGTTTTCCAGAAGTTGGGAACAAATCATATCATTGTGAAATAAACTGTCTCCCTCTCATACTGCAGGACTGTAGAGAAAATACCTTATCTTTGAGAACCTCTTGTGAGTTTGTAACAGGAGTCAAAGTGTCACCTGGACCCCTGGCTATGGTTTGAGAGTGCAACAACAAAAAAACCAGTGTTGTAGTCCTTTGAGCCATCCATCTGACAACACAAATGGGCAACATCGGTATGTTTTTGAAACTTAACATATTCCCTATATTAACATATATTTAACATTATTTAGCATAATTTTCATATTAACATATAGGGATTTAACAACCCTCCAAACAGCTGACCCATCCAGGTGGAAGTGGAAACGCATGAAACAAATGAGAACATGTATAAATACTCCCCCCCCCCCCCAAAAA
>VZRJ01006838.1:103602-124213 GCA_013397565.1 Ptilonorhynchus violaceus
ATTTTTGGGTGGTCAGTTGTTAATTAGCTATATTAATTATACTTCCACTAAACAAAACCAGATCAGTCAGGATTTAGGCTGAAATAGAGTGGTGTTCAATAAATGCACTCTCTGACCCCTGCGGCAGTCTGATGCATTCCTGGAAGCTGTTTATCCTGTAAAAAGCAGGAGTGTAACTTGTTCTCAGGAACAAGCCCGGCAAAGATTAAAGGAGTAATTAAAGACCAAAACTTCATGCTATATACCATAAAAACCTCTTAAAAACGTTGGCTATAGAGAAGCTTTATATTATAACGAGACTGAAACGCTGGGTTGGCTTTCCAAGCACTCTGTTTTCAGATATATTGCTGAACTGAGAGTTTTCATTGGATAATTAGTTGTGGTAGAACAAATTTCTGCACCTTAGGTTGATTTAGTCCTTGGAGTCTCCGTTTGAGTTTCTGAAAAGAAAGTGTGCAATTAATTGCTCGGCAGCCTGACTGGAGAGCTGTAAGGAAACTGCAAGTTAATACGCTTTGAGTGCATTTGGAAAACCTTCTGTGTAGGTAAGGTAAACGCAGAGATCAGCACACAGGAAAAAAACAAAAAGGCATATTTGTACCCTGGTTGACTCGCACAGGACGGCCCCCCATGCAAACAGCGTGACCCCAGGAGGTGAGGAAATGCATTTTTCCCAGTTGTTGTGCCACTAGCTGGTGGCTTGGGGGCAAGAAATGTATCTGCACTGTGCCAGTGTATGAAATAAAGTCTATCTTCTGTCCCTGTGGGTTACTGGGATGCAGAGACATGAGGAAACATCTCACACCCGACCCCTGTACTGCCAGCACCCAGATCAGTGAAGGCCACAAACAGTGCTAACCAGGGAATTTCTCTTGTTTAACTATCAGGAAAAGAAACAATTCTATGTAAAAATAGTATAGAAAGATATGAGCAAGTACTGAAACCTTTCCAGCAACTATACCATTGTGCTTGTGTGGGCAGAGGCACAGAGCTGTGACATGGTCTGCGCTGGTCTGTGTAGAGCCACGGTTCCCAGAGGAATCATGCAGAGTGTGAGATTCACCACGGGTGTGAAGCTTGGCATGGTCAGTGCCTTTGTTTGCAATCACTCAGAGTCAGGAGCGGAGATGGAAGGGGAATCTGTCTTTTATTACAAGGGCACAACTGGGGGCAGCACCGTAATATACAATAAATAATAACAATAATAGTACAGAAGTAAAAGTCTTCTATCTAACAGCCTGTTGGGTGTGTGAAACTCTTGATTTAAGCATTTCCCTCCGTGAATGAATCTTTGAAAAGCCATTTTTAAACGTAGAATCTGACTGCATTCATTCACCTTCTCCGGTGAAATTTTACCATTTCAGGGCTACAACGCAAAATTTCAAGGCTTTATTTCTAATGCCAAAGGAGGTCATTCCAGAGAAGAATAGTGACCTCTTTTGGCCCTACAATGGAGGAAAGAGAATATTCAATATATATGGTGGGGGGGGAGAGGGAAAAGAAAATTCTAACACAAGGAGAAGCAAAGCCCTATATCACATATAAGAAAAAGTAGTGATCTGGTAATTTGTGGGTAAGAACTGTATTTCCTAAACTCCTATTAGTAAGGACATGGCAGGTAGTGAACAATTTCACAGAGCATCACTTTTCCTGTATCTAATTATTTTGTTTTGTTGTTGCTGTTACTAATACTATTATTAGTACATCATCATCTTCTTCATTATTATTATCCCTTCCTTTTCTGCCTTGATGAACAATCCTTATCTCAACACCCAACTTCTACTTTTTTTTTTTTGCCCATAGTTCTGTCCCCCACCCCACTGAGAGGAAAGAACTGAGCAAGCATCTGTGGGATGTTCACTGCTAGGTTAAACCACATCAGGAACCACAATGACTGGGTACAACTTTATTCCCATAAATATCAATACATTCTGAAAAACTCCAGTCCTGGTTAGATGAAAAGTAACACCCCAGCACAGCCTGGAGGAGAGAAGCTTTGGGGTGACCTGATTGCAGCCCTCCAGCACCTGAAGGGAGCTGACACAAAAGATGGAGAGAGACTATTTACAAAGTCTCCTGTCTCTCTGGAATGACAGGACAAGAGGGAATGGCTTCACACTGACAGAGAGTAGGTTTAGATTAGCTGTTAGGGAAAAATTCTTCCCTGTGAGGGTGGTGAGGCCCTGGCACAGCTTGCTCAGAGAAGCTGGGGCTGCCCCATCCCTGGATATGTTCAAGGTCAGGCTGGATGGAGCTCTGAGCAAACTGGTCCAGCGAAAGGTGTCCCTGCTCATGGCAGGGGGATTGGAACTCGATGATCTTTGAGGTCCTTTCCAACCCAAATTATCCCATGATTCCATGAAATGGCCAGGATGAGAGGAGGAAGCGAGGCCAACATAAAAGTTCACCCAAGGGTTCATGTATTCGTTTTCGTATCTGCTACGTGGATCCTTGTGGGAGGCATGCGAATGCGGGAGGGTGAAACAGCCTCCAGCAAGCACCCCAGCATGCCTCTTGTTCTGTAGAAAACTTGCCTGTACAACTATTTCTTTTGGCTTGAGGCTCTGCAGCTCTGAAACTTCTTATGAAGAGGAAAAAAAAAAAAAATATAAAATAAGAGAAAGAAAGTATCCCTAAAGGCCTCGTTCCATGATTTGAAAGCCAATTTTTAACAGCACACATAACTTTCAAGATTAGATGCCCTGAAGCAAAATAGAGTTCAGAAAGTTTGGGGTTTTTTTCTCCACAGGAAATGTTTGGAAGTTCCATGAAATTGTGTGCAGGGTCTGCTGGCAAGGGGTGGGAAGGGCAAGCCCCAAAATACAGGAAATATTTTTTTAAAAATACAGTGTTGGGCAGCTGCCTTGGAAGACAAACACATTTTGGGTCTGAAAGGTTAGAGAGTTTGTCCCATCATTTTAATCATGGAAAGGCTTCAGATGACTGACCCCTTGCAGTGGTTCTGTGCCTCATTTAGATCTCTTTTACAGCTGTTTGGGCCAAAGTGAGTCAGTTCACTTAATGAAACTCCTCCTGATTTACATCACGATAAGTAGACTTGGAAGCAATTAGAGAGAGTAATTCTGGCAAAAGCAGTTTTACATGATATTCCATCAACCTACATTCACACAAAGATGCTGTCCCTTTCTTTTCTCCCTTTAATTTCTATTATGTTCGGTTCTGATTCATGAGGCTGGAAGTTGGTTCATTCCTGTCTTCACACTTAAGACAAATAACATAACAGATGTGTCACTGGGAAGCCCTACATGGATAGCTATTTTTCTCCCACTGAATTGCAACTTGGAAACAATGTTGGATGACAGTTGTGGACACTGAAAATTGCTTGAAATGTGAAGGGAATATTAAATTCTGAACTCGGTCCAGCCTTTAATAATGTGCCAGCCTTTGTCATCAGTTACTTAACAATAGATATGCATTCTACTAGAGAAAAATACCCCGTGGTATTATCTCAGCATACACGGATTGTAAATCATCATATGGCACTGCAGAACATGGCTACAACATGGGCCTTTGTAATCTTTTGGGTTTTGTCTAGTGGTGCCTTCTTTGGCTAATAAAACACAAATTGGCATCCAGTGGTGAGGAGGAGGTGCAAGGCACCCTCCACTTTACAGGTGATTATTATCCTTACTCATACAGTGCTACTGTGCTCGAAGATTTTATTGTTTGGGTTTGCTTTTTGTTTCTTGGTTGTTTTTTTTTTTTTAATTTTGCTTTTTTGTTTGTTTGTTGTGGTTTTTTAACACATCTGTGTCGTGGTAAGTCTGGCCATCGTGGTTCCTTTGTGGTGGATGCTGCAGAAATCTTCCACTGCCACTGTGGTTCTCAGTGGGGTTGCATGTAAACATACGACCAATGAGTCGTTAGTGATAGGAAGGAGGTTAAGAATCTGTGAGAAGCACCAGTGTCACTGAGTTAAAGCTGGTTTGTGGCAAGCATTGCAATGCAAACAAGTCTTCTCCATGTATCTGTATGAAAAGGACAAAAGAAAGATTCAAGAGGAGAGGCAATGCTTAAAAGCACATGGTGAAGAGGTAGTGCATCAGTTGTAAACTGTTATTTCAATGTTGTTTCAAGAATAACTACTTTCATAGAAGTATTTCACTATTCACCACTTGCAGAAAGTCTCTGTTGACAAACATACTTGTCTGAAGTCGCCAGGTCCTTGGCAAAATGGGTTAAAATGGTTTTCTGTGACACATCAACTCCTTGCAGAGGAAAATTCCACTATGTGAAGAAAATTGCAAACACTCTGTTTTGTAGAAACCATGTTGAAAAATTTTGCAAGCCGTTCTGCACCAGGAAACTTATTTTTTACTTCAATGAGAGCAGAAATGGACAATTGCTTGGGGGAAATCAAACCTGTGTAACGGTTTTCCAGCCAGCACATTGCCTTGATCACACTGAAGGTTCCCTAAAACATTGAAACAATGACTTCTTAATGCTGAACTTATATTTTATAATTTATGCTGCTTGATTACTTTTGGCATCTCATTCAGTGAGAACAATGAGGAGGTCAGTCAATCCTCTGTTTGTTTCTATTGATTGCCATTATTTATTCATTAGCTCGTTTATTTGCGTCATGCTGGCAATATGCATGACACTATACAGATAAGAAAGCATTGACAATCAACATGCAAATGCAGAAAAGGAAGCTACAGTTCAATGGGAGCAACCTGACTAAGGACTGTCTTGCTGGCTCCAGTAATTATAAGAATTCTGGAGTTTGGTAATTTTTTTTCCATCCCTTTTCTGACTGACATCAGTGAGACTCAGCTGGGGTTTCTGCTGATACTGATATGACTTAGTGACAACCTATGGGAAGCTGGGCAGACTTATGGCTTAATAGGGGTATTATGAAAAGAAGAGTTGATGTGCTTGAAAGGGAAAGCAAATACAGAATTTTCTCTGTCCCTTGAGGACCAGGTAAAACAAGCAAGCTGTACAATGAAAGTAAAATTTTATAGAAACTATAATAAATATTCAACATTCAGATGTGGGGAGTGCCTTAAAGTCCTGCTTGGGAGTTAGCACTGGCATAGCTGGATTTTTAGGAATAATATCTTATTGTTTGCTCTAGCCATAGCACAAGATGTCATTAAGTGCCATGACATTGCTTTTAAACACTCTGGAAATATGATGCTTTTTTCTCTTCCTTTTAACTTTTTTACCCCCCTATATGTATGTCTGTATCTCTTTCTTTCTTTCTTTCTTTCTTTCTTTCTTTCTTTCTTTCTTTCTTTCTTTCTTTCTTTCTTTTCTGTATAAATTAATAACTTTCAACATAAATCTAACATTTAGAAGTGGGTACTAAAATCATCAGAGGACTGGGTTCACAAGCTTGGCCTGGTGTAACCTTTCCAGATTCCAGTCCATTGTTTTAGATATAATTTTGTCAAGGTGCAGGAAACTTAAATTCACATTCATACTTGCAAGCAAAGAGGAAATTTAGACTCCAATCTCCTTCTTCCCAGATGATTAGCCTCATCATTCGAGCTGAGATAGAAGAGTACAAATTTGTTTGACACTTCTTTTTGAGACATTGTTGTGGCATCTGAATTCCTTTGTGGGTCTATCACCCCAGTTTGAAACTATTGTATTTGGTAATGTGTATTTTGGACATTTCTAGCTGTCCTTCAGTTCTGCTTCCCAACTGACTTGGTATAACACAAATGTATGAAAACTTTAGGCTGAAACGGTGCCTTCAGGAAATAAATGCTTTCCTGAAGAGAAACTATTCACCACGCTGTACTCCAGGCTCAGTCCTGCCATGATTTATGTCTACACCTGATTTTGCACCAGGGGTAGCTGTGCTGAAGTCAGAGGCACTGCTCAGAGTTCAGAAAGTTAAGCACATACTAAAGATTTTGTGGGATTGAGCTGATGAAGAAGGATTCTGCCATTAAAAGGCAGTACAAAGAGACGAGCAGTTTGAGATGCAGCCTGTTGAGTGCACACAGTCATTCAGCATCCCTCAGCTTAGCCATTAAATCACATCCATGTCTGCTTTGCATATGAGGGCCATGGCAGAAATAGAACAGTCCTTAAATGACCTGCAGTGCCTGAGATCCCTGTGGTTTCCAACTGACTGGATTTGTGCTGCAGCTGATCTTTGCCTCCAAGTCACCCCACCTGCACCTCTGTGTCCACCCTGACACAGTGGAGAGAGCCTGCACTGCTGGAGAGGTCAAGCAGCTGATTCCTGGGAATTGGTGCTTGGGCTTAGCACCCCAAAAACGACAGGTGCCTCCCAATCCATGGAGCTCAAAACTGTCCCAAGAGTTCTAGATGTCTTCCAAAGGCCATTCATGAGGAAATACTTGTGGTTATAGGTTTAGGGCTACGATGCTGGTGAAGGGTCTGGAGGGGAAGCCACACAAGGAGTGGCTGAGGTCACTTGGTTTGTTCAGCTGGAGAAGAGGAGACTGAGGGGAGACTTCATGGTGATCTTCAACTTCATCCTGAGGGAAAGAGGAGCGGCAGCCACTGATCTCTCCTCTCTGGTGACCAGTGACAGGACCTGAGAGAATGACCTGAAGTTGTGTCAGGGGAGGGATAGGGTGGATATCAGGAAAAGTTTCTTCCCCCAAAGGGTGGTGGGGCACTGAACAGGCTCCCCAGGGAACAGTCACGGCCCCAAGGCTGCCAGAGCTCCGGGAGCATTTGGACGACGCTCTCAGGCACAGGCTGGGGTTGTTGGGGTGTCTGTGCAGGGCCAGGAGCTGGACTCAATGATCCTTGTGGATCTCTTCCAACTCAGGGCATTCTGTGGTTACACAGGTGATAGGAATACATGAAACAAATAAAAATGAAATTATTTCTGTTGCTCCTTAATCATGCAGATTACTGCTATGTTACTTTTGACAGAAGAGCATAAGGACCAAGTCTGGAAGTATACTCATAGCTCAGGAAAAACAAAGCTTCTGTGGCCTTCAGTTATGACCATCCTCAAACTCCTAAGCACTTAAAAGAGACATGAGGAAAATCTTGGTATTTGCTTTTTCCATTTATGAACATCCAAATCAAAGGTATATGACTATTTCTCACTTAGCAAAAAAGTAAAAGAGTACTTCCCTCCATTGTGATTTTGGTCCTTGGAGAAAAGCATTCTTCAACAGTCAGGAAAAGGATCATCCTGGGCTGGAGAGTGGTTACAGATCTAAGGCAGATACAGTTCAACTGCTTCTCCACCAAATATTCCCTCTACAGCTGCACAAGTCACCTGGACTCAACCCTTCAACCTTCTAAGATTTCCCTTGAAATCTAAGGGTTTACTTACCAAAACCATCTTGAGGCTCTGGGCTACAACCTGTTTGAGATTTTGTTTCCAACGGATGAAAATACGGAGAATGTTTCTTCAATACTCTTTAGGTGTGGTATAGGTTTATATACTCTATACTCTATACTCTATATACTTATACAATACTCTTTAGGTTGTAAAAGCGTAAACTCTATGAATCTAAGAACCTTAGGGCAGGAAATAGAAAGAGCAATGGTTAAAAAATCCTTTATATATCCAAAAAGATGGAACTTGAATTTGAGCAGTTGAATATGGCTTGAGCAAACTGGTTGCATTTATTTACATAGAAGTCTCCTTTTAAACTATCTGACAAAATACTGTCTGACCATTTGACAATTGAAAATACGTTTAACAGCATGAATAAATTAGTATCTACTGTTTGTTTCCTAATGTATTGTATCAAGTGAAGGGCAAAGATGAAAATCCGTAATATGAAATCAATTCCATTCAAAGACAGTAAGCCCACACAACATTAGGAGATTTGAATTATTTCCCCCTGACCCCCACCATCTTTTTCTTATTAAACAGAAATCAAACTGAGGCTTCACAGACCCTTTTGGGAATAAAGACAATCTGATTATTTTGCTTAGTAAACACCTAGAAATTTGACTTCTGGCCAGTTCTCGTGTTTGGCAGGGATGCTGTTTGTCAGGGAGCACTGCTTGCAGACTGATTCATTATACACTTTGATTTCACAGATAAGAAATTCAATCAATATGTTTCCCACAAAAACAACTTTCTGTGGTCTGGTGATGAACCAGCTGATGAGAGAGGGATGTTGGGGAAGGAGAATGAAGGAGACAACCCATTGCAAACAGATGTATGTTTGTTTGTTTGTTTGTAGAGAGCATCTTTGACTTCTAAGTGGTGGTTGCAGGGTTTATATCAAAGCACTTCCTTAATGCTTGGTGTAAGCACAGGATCATTAGACTAACAAAACAAAACAAAAAGCACACCCATATCAAAAAGCACAATACAGAGGTACTGATAGACCTGATTTTCTGAAATAGATCTATGGTAAATCCAGACAAACTGTTGTACCTGCAGAAATGTTACCCTATCAGTGACTGTGTAACTCAAGGGAAGGGTTTACTGACTGTGGACTTACAGTGAAATAACCTCAAAGTTCCCAGCTTTGAATATAGAGAACAGGTAATACAACCTCCAAATTCTCCTCTTGTAGCTCTAAATCACATCATTTTTCTTGATTTTCTCATTTCAATTATTGTATACATTGCCTTTATCTGTTAGTAGTCACAGTCCACCTAATATACGACTTCAGGAGCAGAGCATTCTCTCTACTAGTTCTCTCATTTGCTTATGTGCCTATAAATATATAAATGTTTTTTAAGAAATGTTTAGAGTTTTTCTTCTGCATTTATTGCAAGGGAACACAAAAGTGATGAAAAAGCACAGAAAGAACCCTTCAGGCATCTCTGAAACTCAGTCTTGTCTTCCCAGAAGAACCTGCTGGTGTGTTGGTATGCTGTGCTATTTATGGGCAAGAAGGGATCAGTAGGGGACTTCCACAAGTGCGTGGTGATTCATGTTGCTGGAAAAATCTCTGGAACTTTTGGGCATGCTACTGACAGTGAAATCCCACAAGCCCTCCAGTCCATGGTGAAACTTTTGGCTAAAGTGGTTTTAAGTCTCCTGGTTTCAGTTCCCATTTACAGAGATCAATTGCCATTTGGAGCCTTCAAATAAATGATGACATGCAAACACAGCCTTTAGGAATTACTGCTATTAACCATTCCCCTTCCACCCCATGGCCTTTAAAACCCTTACAGGTACAGAACCATTACTCAGAATCTCAACATGAAGGGATGTGGACAGCAGCAGGTCCCTTCCAGAGAGGCTGTGTAGCCGTCCAGCCATGTGTCCATCACCTCCTGTAGCCTCCTGTCCTACAACAACCAATCCTAGCCAGGATACCCTGTTGCATCTCTGCTTACACTGCAATAAAACCGCACAGTCTAATTGCATACTTGGCAGTGACTGTATTATACATTGAAATCATAGAATCAGAGGATAGTTTGGGTTGGAATGCACCTTCTAAAAGCCATCTAGTCCAACCTCCCTGCCATGAGCAGGGACACCTCCACCTAGACCAGGTTGCTCAGAGTTCCATCCAACCTGACCTTGAAGCCCTGTCCAGCCTGACCTTGAAACGCAACGTCCTTTGAAGAAAAGCTTTAATCAGCCCATTCTCCTTAAATGTCTCATAATTAAGAAATATGTGTTTGGCACTGCAACATCAAGTCTCTGATATTGTCCTCAATAACAGGATGAGGAACCTGGTTCTCAGCCCAGAAGCACATTTAGACCAGAATAAAAAGTCCAATATGTGACAGGCATCTAATGGGTACAGCCAGGGGAAAAAATAGTCACCTAAAACTGTAATCAATGAGAAAAGTGGGTACCCAATGAATGCTGAATGTCCTTTTATCGGGGTCTATCCCTTGCTATTGAAGAGAAAAAAACCCCTTGGTTTGCTGTCCAAAGGTGAGGTAGGATGAATCCTGGCTTTATTGTCAGTGGATGAGGGTGATAGAAGACATCAAAAAGGCCACAAGACATCTCCTAGGAAAGGTGAAAATAAGTCATGAACATGAGTGATCAATGCAGGTGTGCAACACCTCGGTGGGAAAGGAGTTTTAGGTCTTCTCTCTTCCCCATTAATTCATGATTTATACATTTATACAGCAAAACTTAGATCCTGTATCCAGATCAGACACTTGGGTTTCTAAGTGAAAAACTGCATGTTGAAAAGCTGGAATTGCAGAAGAAAGTCACACAATTATTCAAGTGCTGGCAAAACGGCCTCCTACTCAGAGACTTTGGGAATACAATCTGCTTAATTTTTCAAAAAGGCTATGGGGATTTAATCGAGTACCTCTGGAAGAAAAAAAATACCAAAACTCTTAAAAAACAATGAGAAAGGTATAGCAAGCCTAGTAGCTGGGGTCGGGCAAATTCAAATGAGAAATCAGGCATAGAATTGGTGGTTGGTGAGGTTTGCTTTTGTTTCTGGTTTTGGTTTTGGTTTTTGTTTTTTTTTTAGGGGAGTGGGTTGTTTGGGTTTTCAAACTCATTTTCTTCTTTTCTGGTTTTTCAGCCAGGAAAGTCAAACTAGCAAATGAAGCACTGACTCCACCAGCTCAGCTTAGACTATAGGCAGAGCTTAGCTAAGAGGTCCCAGCTGGATGCATTTCTGGAAGACGTGTGTTCATCAAACACAAAGCATTGGCTAAGCCAAACACCAGTTCCACAGTTCAGCTCGGTTATCTCACAGAAGGGCACGGTGAGCTGGTGGAAGTCTGTGACTTTCTGCTGGCTCCTGCAGCCAACCTCTGTCTGGTCCAGCAGCTCTTTTCTATCTGTGGTGGCCCTGGCAAGGTCCCAATCCAAGGAATTGGAACAAGCATTTTTAGAGGTCGATATGCTGGGTATATGCTGCCTGAGGGAATCTCCTGAGACCTGGGAAATCTTTGACCAGCAATTCAGGGGCCAAAGAATTAGGTCAAGATCCTGGGAGAGGCGGGAGGGAAGTCTAAAAGAAAGGCAGGAAAATTCTACAGAAATCAGGAAAAAGTGGAAGTTGGAAGAGGAGTGGCATTAAATGCAGGAACAATACTTAGGTGGTGATGCTGGAGGGTCAGGCTGGAAGGAAGAGCTGGAGAGAAGTAAAAACCAAGAAAATCGTTTTACAAACCATGCTGGAGTTCACTGGCTCCTACAGTGGGGTAATTCAAGGCCAGGCATTCATTATAGCAGGGGAAAGTTAATAATGGCAATAAAGCCATAATTCCTGCAGTAACTGGAAGTGGTGCACAGGAAGTTATTTTCAATTTCGTGACTACGTGAGACTTTCGATAGCTATTAGGAGGATAATTAGGGGTGAAATGAACATTAAATCAATGTTTGCAAGCTAAACTTTATGTACATGTGTGTGTATGAGCATGTCTGCTTTTGCTTTCACCAAAAATGGGACAAAACTTTCCCCTCAAAGTCACACTTTTTTTCCTTGCAAAAGCATACTTTGCCTCATTTTCTGCACTAAACCCACATTATTTCCCTTTCAAAGCACTTTTCTTATTTCCCTCAATTCCTCATGGCTACATTTGTGTAGGAAGGGAGCTCTGCTATGTGACAAAAGGAGACTAGGTCACAATGGAAAGCCGAAATCTTCGGGGTAAATCACTTACTGATGCAAATCAGAAACCTCACAGGTCCAGATTGGAGTAAAAAGGTGCTCAGAGGCAAGAAACCACACATATGTCTGAATCTGCTTAAAATCAGCTGTGGTTGTAGTGCATTTCTGGATAGAGTTGTCTTTTACTGGGGAATTGTTTATTAAGAGTGACCAAGTTTTCAAAACCCTCTTTCAGAGAGAACCATCATCTGCTGCATACATTTCACTGCTACCTCCTCACAGCATGGATTTAAAAGAAAGCACCTTATTAAGGAGAGAAACTGGGTAGCACAGAGGTGCTTGGCTAAACGGAGCAGCTGCTTTTGGCCTGAATAGCTGTTCAGTGTAAATAAGCCGTGGCAGTTTTTCAGCTGGGTTCGGAGCCAACACAATAAGGCAAGAGGAGAACAAAACTAACCAGGTAATTAAAAAAAAATTTAAAAAAAAATAAAAAAAAAAAAGCAAAGCAAGGAGGGGAGACACAATTGCGGACTGCATGATATCACGCAACAAAACAAAAAGCCCCCCCTGGGTGTTCTTTTGGGCAGGATGGAGTGGATTTCTGCCCCCTGCCCCCAAAGCCGACGGTCTGAAGAAGACGTCGGTGCTGTCAGGGCCTGATGAACTGCTTCCAAGCCACAGGGCAGGGCTTCACGCTGCCTCCACACGGGGAAAGTTTCCTGCGCTCGTCTCTGCAGCAAGGCGCATTCTCTCCGATTAATTCCAGCTGCGCCGTGCGTTAGCAACGTCGCGCTCCCTCACCAGCGCTTTCTCTCACGTATACGTAGTTACACAAACCTTGATTATCTTCTTTTTTTTTTTTTTTAACCCCTTTTTTTAACAAAAAGGACCTGGTTTTCCCCTAGCCGCTTTAAAACACAGCTACTCTCCTTATTAACACATAACCCTCACTAGCTTCACCTGGTAATAGCACCAGACAAAGCTTTGCTGACAGCTCTGTCATTTACAGGCAGGAGACTGCAAGCACCATCCTGATGGTGTAAATTAGGAGTAACTACACCACCAGGGGCTCTTCTGTCTGTGAATCCAGACAGGATGAGAATTGTGCTGACAGCACATGGTTGCAAAGCTTAAGGATGCCTAGCCCTGATTCTTAATTTTCCAACCTGCTCAGCCCAACCATCCACTTCCACAGAGCTGATATCCTTAAACATCTACATTTTTCATTTCTTATGTCATTTTTACAGCTTGCTTCTTATCACAGACTTGTCTTCTGCAGCAGTGGCACATGGTGGGTCATTTCATTTCCACAACAGACACCCAACAACTCTTGAGACTGTCTTCCTCCAAAAATACTTCAAATACGTGTTGCATCTGCCACAAACACACATATATGTGTGCAGCACTTTACAACACCTTGTAGGAACCTACATGTTAAAACCGAGGCACACACTTGTGTTGTCTTGCCACGAGGTATTTTTCGAGGTAGTTTGCCAGAGAGCTTTCCAGCTTCCTTCTTTGCTGAGCATTATATCAGTCTGCAAGCCTTGGAAAAAGTGTTTGTTTAAATCAACAGAATTATGACAATATTCTCTAGAAATCTAGTAAAATTCTAAGCCATTAATTTTGCATGTTACAGAGTCAGCTTTCAGTGAGGATCACCGAATCCTACAATGGTTTGGGTTGGAAGGGCCCTTGAAGCTTATCTCATTACAACTCCCTGCCATGGGCAGGGAGACCTTTCACTACATCAGGTTGCTCAATGCCCCATCCAACCTGGCCTTGAATGAACAGGGGTCCAAGGCTCAAGAAAATGTCAGTGCTCACCACTTCATTTATTTTGTCCTTGTTTCTTTGCTCTCCCAGCGTTTTCAACTCCTTCCCTGCCTAAAACGGCCAAAAACCTGTTAAAATGTGTATATGAAACCAAGTGAGAAATAAGGTTGGAAAAGTGAGAAAATGAATTGCAACACCCTATTTCCATGTTCTGGCACTAGGGGGTTTTTCCCCTAGGCTTGGGGAAATTTGCTACCACAATCTTCAGGAGTGATCATGGGCAAACCACTTCAGTGTGGATCCTCAAAGACTTTCAGAAGTCCTCTCACAGTCAGCCTTTCAGTTGTTGGTTTCTTTGTGCCTCGGTTTCCCACGTGAAATGAGGATTGCTGTATCAAAATGGGGATTGTTGTATTAAAATGGGGATCGTTGTATTAACATGGAGATTGTTGCGTAAAAATGGGGATTGCTGTATTAAAATGGGGATTGCTGTATTGTCCTTCCTTGCAACTGAGCCTTCCAACACCTCACTGTGTAACACAGTTGTAAGACTGATGGGCACTAGGAGCTCCACAGTATCAGTTTGGAGAATTTATGAGTGGCATTAATCTCTGCTGATTTATAAGCTCCCTTACAGACCAGAGCCAACATCTGTAAGGCTGGAGGGCAGACCACCATCCTGCTCTATGGAATCATAGAATCAGTAAGGTTGGAAATGAACTCTTAGACCACCAAGTTCAGCTATAAACCCAGAACCATGCTCACCACTGAACCATGTCCTCAAGTGCTGTATACACATATTTTTTGAACACTTCCAGATACGGTGACTTCACCACTGCCCTGGCCATCTGTCCTAATGGCTCATCTGTACCTTCCCTGGTGCAGCTTGAGGCCATTTCCCATGTGTAGGGTCCTTATTATATCTGACTTCAGCGGATATTGTGTTGGAATGAAAGCAGAGAGAAATATTGTGCTTGCACTGCTGAGAGTTGTGTTGCTCCAAGGGCAGCCATGTGTGGTTCACAAATGCCTTAAGTATGTTCTAACTTTTGAAATAAATGTATCAGACTTAAAAACTGCCTCTGAATTTGTGTAGTAGCAGCAAACTGCTCAGGGAAAGAGAAATATCAAGTATTAACTGTGGTGTAAGGTAACTGCCTCCTGCAAGGCCCTTCAGTTTGGAGTCAACACAGCTTCAGGCCATGCTGGGAAACCTTATCGTCCTGCAGGGAATACAACAGAGGTGGTGGGGCTTTTGTGGGGTTCCCATGGCTCTCATATCTGTGACTTGACAGCCATGTGGTTCTGGTTAACATTTTGGATAGCTGTCCAAAGTGGAAAAATGCTATAAAAGCAGAGAATGTTACTGAAAATCTGCCCAGCTATTCTATCTTGTCTTTGTGACTGCTCTGGGGGGCTGATCTCTCATTGTTTTGGTGAGCACATCCCCCTTGGGGAAGTCAGCCTGCACAAATTGTATCTGCTGCTGGATGGGGAACTGCAGCACATCTAGTTGTTGCAGGGGTTTCTCAGGTGCTGTGATCTGAAGTAACTGTTTACCCAGACTGTGAAGTCCAGTGTGTTTGCCCTGGCCTCTTGTCTTGGTTAGTAACCTCCGTATCTCCATGTATGTTAATATTCGTCTCACAGTATGAATTCCCTTCCCTTGTAGGTCTGGACTATGTTAGTAGGTTGGTCATGCCCATTGCCAGAATATCTGACTGCCTTTTAACTTTGCCTCTGTGGCCATGCTGAGTGCATGGACATTGCTCATGTTCAGTAACACACAAAATTAAATATGTAAAATGATGTGTAAAATGGGATCCATTGCAATTGGTGTTGGTTTATTCAGCAGAACAGATGTCTGCAGGTTTGTTGTTTTCCTTGAGCAGAGAGAAATATTCTTCTTCCACCACTGTAAGTAGTAATATAAATTATGTTCATGACTGATTTTGGGCAGAGTGATTAGGAAGAGGTATTTGATCCTTGAGCCATCAATAGTTCTTTGCCTTCTTTGGAGCACGTTGAAATGCTGCTCTACTATTTAATTCTACAAGCATCTCTGACACTCATTTTTTTCTACAGATAAGAGTCCCTTGAGATTGGTGTTCTTTGATTTCATTTCCAAGATACAGCTTTGGAGGAAATCAGAGCCAGAGAACTGTGTGCCCCTAATAAGTGCCAATGTATCTTAGTTCAGAAATGTGTTTAAGGCAAAGCAATGGCATAGGAAAAAAACCAAAAATAAATAAGTAAAAACGAAGCCCTGCAGTGTGTGAGAAAAAAACCCAGGTTTCTGGTATAAGGTTATTGAGTGCCAAAAGAGTGAGGATGAACTTCCTAAAGATGGCAGGAGTAAAAACATTGATAAAAGTAGTAGCAAAATAAAGTGTTCCAATTTAGAGACACCGTACTTTTCCAGAAATAATTTAGAAGACTATGGGAGAAGGAAGCACAAAGAGAACTAAAGGTGAAGAGTAAAGATAAGAATGATTCATAAATTGAAGATGATATTTTTATCCCTTCTTCTGCTAAGGAATAATGCACAATGTAACAAGTACTTCTTCAAGGGCACTGGAGGAGTGCTGCACTTTAGATATTGAAAATAGAAAAGCCAAGAAGAATACATCCAAAATGCTTGAAGATGTGGGGTAATAGTATTTTATTTCCTTAGTAATTGCCATGTATTAAAGCTTGAATTGACTCTGAAGATGTATTCTTGGAAAGAGGAACAAAAGATTAAATGGAAGTAATCTACAGAAATGGACTGAAGAGAAGTTTGCTCATAACTGTAGGAAAGGGAAAATGAAAATAGGAGAAATGTGAGAACATATACCTTCATTTTCTCTAACCAGGCTCTGGGCACTTTAACCTCTTTTGTAGATAAGACACCATTGTGAAAAGCAATATAAAGGTTGTTGAAGGCAGTGATGAACTGCTAGTCAAAGTGTGTTTCAGAGAGCAGATTTATTACTTCTATATCTATTATAAGTGTACATCTTGAACAGATCTTTGCAGGATGACAGAAAGACAAAATTGGCAGTTTGTTGATCTTGAGTGTAAATGGCTTCAAACTTTGCAAAAGCATTGAATTCAGATTTGATTTTGCAGAACATTAGAGGAGAATCAGTGTTCTTGTACTCATGGCTTGGGTTAAGAGTTCAGTTTCCAAGATTCAGTGCATACCTTCCATGTGCACTGGTGTTGGCTTGCCCACAGGACTCTTCATTTTTTGTGGTTTGTCTTCTGTCATGTCCAACAAGTCGCTCATCTCACCCCTCAGACCTTCAGTATTTCAGGGCTTGCTTCTTCACCATGTTATGAACAACCAAAACGCCCTGTGACTCATAATACCAAGCAGAATACTTTTATTAATTAAATAATACTATTTATGCATCATCTCAAATTGAACTCATATTCTTCTGCTTTCTAATTTTTAAACATCTTAGATAAGGTTTGGGAGAGGGAAATGTAGCAGGTAGGAAACAGCAGGGACAGCTTCTTGAAGGCACAATCATCCTTCACTCCTAAGCAAATGGAAGCAAAACATTTCAAGTCCAGGGAGTATGAGACCTGTGATGGCTTCACAGATATTGTCTCAGGACCAAAATCAGAAAGTAAGAGGCCTGTATCACTCTGTGTTTTTCCATTAACTGGTGTGCCCTGACTCACCAAAGCTCACAGAGACCTGATTTACTCTAGAAAGGCTCTTTTTCCTTCCAGAATAAATTACATAGAAATAGCATACACATTTTTTCTTAAATTAGCTGTGCAAGCTTGAGCATATTGGTTTGATCACAAAATACTAGTCTAGGGCCAAATCCTCCCCTTCCTTAAGAATTTGAACAATAATGTGCAAATTGGCCCTTGGCAACTGTTTTTTCTTCAGTATGTGAGCTGTGACCTTGATGGCATCATGTTCTGTGCTTACAATACAATTTTCTTTATTTTTTCCCAAGTACAGTAGTCTTACTAAAAGTGATGGTGAAACAGAAATTCTTGGCAAGCTTGTCAAGGAAGAATTAACAAAAATTATTGAGCCTTGTTGATAAAGTGATTGGAAAAAATTTGGCATGGAAGTTCAATGCCTTGCTCTGTTGCAGATAGGTTTTGTGATTTTGAGTTTTTTGAATAATAATAAAGAGGTCCTGAAACACTGCAAGTTGAGGATCCTTGCCTGAGAAATCTGTGTTTTCTTTGTGAGCAAAAAAGCACAATTCCAACTGAATTGTTCATGTTTGATGAAGATGCAATAGAATTTAAGTGAGAGAGGCACAGATCAGGAAGCAAGGAAAAGAAACCTGTTCTCCACCTTGCTGATGAATAGAAGAATGTCTTCTATTTTGAGAAATACCTTTCATAATCAGGTGACTTCTAAAATACTGGGTTTGAGATATGTACCAAAAAGAGTTGTGAAAGAAGTTATAGGACATCTGAAAAAAAAAATCAGCATCATGTGGAGAGATAAACATATGTGAAAATGCATAAAAATGCAATTATATAATGTATTAGGGGCCAAAACCCTCAGTGTTTGTTGTTCGTTACTCAATGTGCATGCAGTGATGCCAGAAAGTGTTTTTTTAACTTATATTAAAAATGTTTGAAGTACAAAAAATCCTGTGAAAGCATGTAGTTCTGTCCTGTGAGTGATGTGAAGCAGCAGAATGATCCTGAGAGATAAAGCAGCAATAGAATGGTGGCCATCTGGTTTAGAGGAAAATAGAAGTCACTGTTAAATAATCAGAGATGTATATGTGTTATGGTGATTGCCACCCAAACCAGATTTTAACAAGTTTTTGAGAAGTTGAGGAAATTTTCTGAGGATTGGACGGCTGCCAGTGAAATCCCTGCATTTGAACAGAGAAGAGATGACTTAGTAAAGTGGTTAGTCAGATGTTGGTCCGAACAAACTACTGGAACATTTAACTCAAGACTCTGTCAACAAAGAATTAGAGGCTGAAAAAATCAATAATACTGGACACCATATTTGCATGGAAGTAGGTCTGGTCAAACAAACATTTTATTTTTTACAACATTGCAGGTCTGATCGAAAAAAACAATGCTGTTGACACGGCATACTTAAATTTCTCCAAAGAATTTGATTTAATACCACGTGGCTTTTAGATTAAAAACCTGCACATTATATTGAATTAGCAGGGCACACATTAGATGGATTAAAACCCCTTGTCTGACAGGTCTTGAAACAGAGTTTTTAACGTGGAGAAATCCATGAGTTGAGTTGCTGCTAATGCAGTCTCCAAGGGATTAGGGTCTTAATCCAGATCTCTTCAGCATTTGTATCAATGAGATAAATCTTAACCAGTAAAATCTGAAGATGCCACAATGGTTTAAAATGACGAGTAATGAGTGCAGTAATGAGTGAAATGCCTGACCAGAGGTTCAAAATCTATTAGAGTAAGTTCATGAACAAGACAAAATGTGCAACACCTATCAGCAGAAACTATGGATCAAATTTATAAGGTAGAAGACACTGAAAATTAATCTCAAAACTAGGAAATACAAGACAATGACTGTCCCAATATGGGATTTAGGTGTGATATGTGAATAAATATGGTCTCAGACAATACCAAAAAGAAATATCACAGAAAATATGTAATATTGTCACCGCGTTATAATTATAAGATTGTTTTTAGAGGAAATGTTTTCCAAATTTTCAGAAAAAATGAGACTTGGAAGGAAAAATGGCAAACTCTTCTTCAGAAACTGTCAATACAAAATATTAGATATTTCCAAATGTCCTTTCAGCTCTTTTGGCCACAACATTTATGTTGATTCTGACCACACTACATGAATAACTCGCATCCCTCTGGAACCATGTTTTGTTGATGAGTTTGTCTGGGGTTTTTCCCTAACAAATGTACTCATTCAAAAAACAGTCATTCATCTCTGATCGTTACTCAGCATTGTTAGAAAAGCTGCGAAGTTTCTTGTGGCTGCCTGAAATAAAATGGAGTAAGAAAAAGAAAAAGCAGATGGAGGGCAAGTATTATCAATTTCTATTCGGGGAAAAAAGCCTTTCCACGTGATTTTAGTACTGTGCATGGCTAGTTACATACAGGAAAATTGCATAGCAGTAGAAAGTGCAGAAATGGGTATTTTAATTTTCCAGACTCAAGTATAAGAATACTCAAGAATTAAAAGTAAGAGAAATTCAAACTTGAAATTAAACCAAATTTCCTACTAGTGGCAGTGGCAGCATATTGTATCTGCTCATCAGGCAAAACTGCAGATTCTCTGTTATTTGGAATCTTTGAGATATCTTTCTAAAAAATGTTCCTAAAAAAATCTGCCTTCAGGAAAAAGAAATCCCAATAACACACCTTACATACAATGGATCATTATCACCTGTCTTTTCATCCACAGAAGGTAGAAAATTAAATCAAATCAAGCTAAAATAATCTCACTATTAAAAAAAAAAAAAGAAAATTGTATGAAAAAAATCTCTTGAAATTAATGGACCTTTTGTGAAAAGATTTGAATTTAAACTTCCATAATTATACTCTAAGGTCATGTTCAGATAATTTAGAATGCTTTAGATTTCTTCTTAAAGACAAAATAGAGTAAATCCCAACTCAACCTCTGAAACTCCCTCTAGAGCATCAGTGATATTCAGCTACTGTTTCTCTCCCTGCAGCTGGGGTAAAACCCCTCTTTCTGCCTCACCTCCCTCTGTAAATGCTGGTCTGCTGCCACATGGTTCCCTCTATCCTCGGAACACTCCTTTGTAATTGTTTTACCTCTCATTTCTGGGCACTGTAAGTCATTTTTCTAAGGGTACGCATGAGCACACGCACTATGATTCCAGTTTGGTCATCTTATTATGCATGCATGGAGTTATATACTTTTGACTTAACTTGGATCCCAGCAAGGATATGCTGGTGGGGAATGGGAAGCTCAAGGACAGCCTTGGTGGCATCCTGGGCTGATGCCCCAGCACGGGCAGCAGGGGAAGGGGGATTCTGCCCCTCTGTCCTGCTCAGGTGAGACCCCACCTGCAGAGCTGCTCCAGCCCTGGGAACCCAGCACAGGAAGGACGTGGAGCTGCTGGAGCAAGTCCAGAGGAGGAACACCAAGTTGATCACAGGGATGGAGCAGCTCTGCTCTGGGAAAGGCTGAGAGAATTGGGATTGTTCAGCCTGGAAAAGAGGCAGCTTTGGGGTGACCTAATTGCAACCTTCCAGTGCCTGAAGGAGCCTGCAAGAAAGATGGAGAGAGACTATTTACAAGGGCCTGGAGAGACAGGATGAGGGGGAATGGCTTCACACTGACAGAGAGTAGGTTTAGACTGGATATGGAGAATGCTAAATTACTAAACCACTAGCCATCATATTTGAGAA
>VZRJ01006840.1:0-53258 GCA_013397565.1 Ptilonorhynchus violaceus
GCTCAGGGGAGACCTTATCGCTCACTACAAGTCCCTGAAAGGAAGGTGCAGACAGCTGGGGTTCAGCCCTTCTTCCAGGCAACCAGTGACAGGACAAGAGGACATAATCTCAAGTTGTACCAGGGCATGTTCATGTTGGACATCACGAAGAATTTCTACACTGAAAGGGTGTTTAAGCATTGGAGTGGGCTGCCCAGGGAGGTAGTGAAGTCCCCACTCCTGGAAATGTTCAAGAAACAACTGAATGTGGCATTTAGTGCTATGGTTTAGTTGACAAGGTAGTGTTCATTCAAAGGCTGGACTTAATGATCTTGGAGATTTTTTCCAAACTTAATGATTCCATGATACCCCTCAGCTGGTGTCTGTTCTGATATACTTTGTCCCAGAAGAAAGCTGTGTCCATTCTTCAACAATAGGAAAGTAAATGCCCCTCTCTACAGAGGAATACCAGCCAGGGTATACCTTACCATCAAACATAGGTGATAATTACACAGGGCAATCCTAACACAAACAAGAGTTGTTGATTCATTTGTTTTCACTGTTGCTTATTTTTAGCACACATCATGATAGCTAACATTTTATTCATCTGCATTGATTAGCAAGGTGTACAGTCTACATACCACCTCTCTTGTCCTTCGTTGCACAACTTACTCTGATGTTTCTTGTCATTTTTTCCTCTTTTAAAAAGTAAAAGCAGAAAATATTCCACAATGTGTAAGATCACAAACTATAATTCTCATGCATTTCCAGCTCTCTTTTAGTTAGATGTTTTCATGTGATGATCCATTTTGAGTTTTTTAATTTCAAAGTCTGTATAATTCTTAGTGTTACATGGAATATCTTGACATAGATATTGTTATTTTCAGTTATAATGGAACAAAATCACATGGCAAAGGCAATTCAATGTCATCTGTTAAAATGGCAGGAAATTGGTGATCTTTAAGGTCCTTTCTAATCCTAACCACTCTAAAAGTCTGTGATTCTATGATTGTGAGGGCTGCTTCAGGATTTAGTTCTTCTTCATGGTTTTGGAAAACCAGAGTGTATACAATGTCTTTACAAGAAGTAAAGAGCCCTTTAGCCTGAAGAAATCACATTACTGATTGAGTGCGTACTAAGTCACTAAGGAAGGTACTAGATTTACAAGATGACATTTAAGTAAAGAGTGCTTCTGCTAAGGTCATTCTAAAGGCACTCTATGTTTTATTTTTCTCTAGATCCTTTCATTTATCCCAGGACCCTCAAGAATTTTCAGAGTCAAAAAAAAGCCACAACACCAGAAGCAAAACAAAATCATTATTCCAATACAGACATTCATCTGAATATTACCTGAAGAAAACAAGTCATACGACTTGTTTGTAGATAAGTCAAAACAGTTTTCATATTGTCAGCTCCATACAAGAGATGGATGTACATAAGCTTACTCAAACTTGCCAAATTATTTGACAAAAACAATCACTCTATTCAATGGCAAATTACTTCCCAAAATGTTGCCAGAAATTGCAACTGTTGGGAGGAGAATTAGAAGAGCTAGAGATCAATTAATTGCAAAATAATTAGAAAAGTGTTTAGACTTGATAGTGCCATAAACACCTTAGAATTAGACCATTTCACTGATCTAATTTCAGGTATTCATATAATAGCAGTTACATGGCAAGTCAAGACAGAGAACAGCAATACAATTTACTGTAGTACAGTAAATAGAAATCTCCTGGTCTTTCCATTAATAGATCTAGTGCATTACTGTAAATATAAATCAATCTCAAAACTTCTCCTAACTCCACTGTAACTAATGTATTCGATTTTTTTTTTGTTATGCAATCCTTCTCCATGCTTTTACTCAAAATATAAAATTCTTCTATGTTTGGTCTAGTGTCCATCTTCTACCCCTGATACCTTTTGAGGCACAGATCCAAATTTTGATCAGAGCACACAAAGCTTCTGTCTTCATTTCATTTTTTCCTAAGGATTCACATTTTTTGTAGCTACACTTTAAGAACACTATTCCCTTTAAATGTATTCCTCCCCAGTGGACAGGAAATAAAACTTACATTAATTTAGTATAATTTTCTCAGAGCAGATCTAAAAGAAGGTCTGTTTAAAAGTAGGGCTGACTTTAAATGCTCTTATACTGTACACCATAGATATACACCAGAAACTTACAAATTCATATGGGCAATATTACAGTAAGAACACTACCATGTATATAACACATAGTTCTATACAGTATTTTGTAATAGCTAAATAAATATTAATTAATTATTTTTTTACTCCATTTTTACTTTTTCAGCATTTTATCTAAATTCCTTAATGTCGTATTTCAACCTGAGATGTTCTGGATAAAGAGAGACAAAAAAATGTCCTTGAACTTACAGAAATAGCACATCTTACTTTAAAAGATTACATCCTTTTTAAAAAAGGTGCAAATCTAGATCCTTGGATCGTCCTTCAAACAAACCTCAAAAGAAGTAAACTTTACTTGAAATCCTGCCCTGCAGTAACTACTGGCCAAGGCACTCAAACTATAATCTCAAAATAGTGAACATCTCCACAGATTTTTCACAAAGGCTCTCATGTCATCATACAAAGTGTTTCAAAAGACTCAGTTGTCAACTCCTTTTCTTCCCCTACCTGCCCCCTGCCCCAGCTTTTTCACATTTTTATGATGATGATTAGGAAATATTCTGTGGAGCTCCTACCTACAAAAAGCTGGCTGTTGAGCTGCAAGCGAATATGTCCATCAGGTGGAGCACTGTGAGATCTTTGAGGAAGTTGATCTATTTGTAAGGATGCCTCTTTGACGTTTCGTTCAGCCTTCACATAATGCCATTGGTTGTCATTTAAGGCACTGAGTGATTGCACTATGACTTCGCTAGGTCCGTTTCCCACGTCAAATGAAAAGATCACTTCAGATGGAGCTAGAAAGGGGATAGAAATAACAGACATTTAAATTATTTCATAGTTAATTGGGTCACAAGATCATTAATAGCAGAACAAATTATTTTAAGGTTTAGCTCCTATTTCATGGATAAGACTGATTGTTTCAGCAGAAGAGATTACTTCGGGGGCCTACAGCTCATTCTTCATGCTCGCTGACAGAGAGAGCAATGATTTATCCACAGCATGGAAACCAATCAGTTTGTGGACCCCTAGAGAGCATAGTACTCAAGAAACAGTGAAATGTGCTAGCTTTGCAATTTTTCAGTTTGGATGAAATGCATCTCTTGATTACATGCTAATTGATTGCTATTGTTAACTATATTTAAATTATCACAACTATAATCCAACGAACGTCTTCTACTGTCTATTTGGTTTGTTATTTATTCATACAGTCTCTACAAATATCAGAGAGAAATTTTTGATGTAGTATTTAAAACTATGTTTTAAATTGAGGTTTTCTCTAAGCAACTTTCACATTTTATAATTTGCTGGGAAAATCATAACCGAATTTTGCAGGCCAAAATAAAAATATGAAGAATATGCCAGAAAACCGAAGATCTGAAAATGGTGAATATTCTCTCTGAAACTCTTCCTTTCATATATTCAAAGACAATTGTGTATGAAAACAAGTAATCCTTAAACAATGGATGGTCATAATTTTGAATTATTAAGAATTTCATTAAAGGATTATAGGTCTGAGAAGATTCCATGAATCCAAAAAAAAAGGGTTCCCATTTATGTCATTGAATTCTGACAGAAAGGAAAAAAAAATGAGACAGAGTCAAGGGAAATAGCTAAGCTTCAAACAACATTTTAAAGAGGAATTTACTGAAGTAGAACAAAATATTCCATGCAGTATTTTTATTTTCTTTTCACTTTTAAAAAATAAATTAGACATTTAAAAACATTTAAATCCACCTTGGCCAACCTTTAGACTGAGTAATGCCACATGATCGCAATCCCTTAAGCCCTGACTCTTGTTGCTATAAAGTATTTTTCTATAATACTTGAACCTGAGAGAGAAAAGTAAAGTGGTAAATACATAAACCATTTCACTTACCAAATAAAACAAAGCATAATGAGCAATTTTTAAACAGAATGTTTAAAATTTGTAATAAATAACCTCTTCTGCTTAAAAATTAACAGTTTTACAGAATAATAAGAAATAATTGATGTCTCAAAATGGTTCCTCAGTAAAATAAATTATTTTTTTGAGAAATTTCTTTTATTCAGGAGAAGTTGAGAGCTCACTCTCCCTTTATAGAGGGATAAAAGAAAACACCAAAACACTACACAGTAGGAGAATAAAAGCAACGGAAAGCCCATGTGACTGGCTAAGGAGAATTTCTGTGGAATGTTACCTTCTGCAGGGAAGTCTGTAATTCTCTGGATACTGCTGGAGTAAGTGTGAAAACACAAGTTCTGATTTGAACTCACTGAACGTGCCTATTCAATAGCATATAAGAATGGCAGATCTGATAAATGATGTTACTGTTTAGATTTTAAAGGCAAAAACCCACATAATGAAGATTTTGAAATAACCATTGAAATAATTAATTATGTGAGTACCACAAAAACATTAATATAATCTTGAAAAAAGGGAACCAATCCCAGAAGTTCCAGATAAGACGGCCCAAATAGCAAGAATGACTGTATGGTCATCCATTGTGGTGTCTGAAGACTAACAAAAGTATGTCAGAAAAAGTGAATAATATAATCACTTAACATTCTATATATTATAAGTATTTTTGCTAAGAGCAACTACACTGCAAAATTGAAAGAAATTTTGGATTTGTAAGAACCATCAAGAAAAGGATGTGGAAGGATGTTGACTGGGTTTCAAAATTTATCATCTTGCAACAAAGGACATAGGCAAAGAGCACTTTGGTCATTACTTAGGCAGCAGAAGAGGATGCATTCAGGAGTTCTCGTCTGACAGAAAAATATTTTCAAACCTATGCTGGCGTTACTTAACAATTATGCAAGCATTGCAGGAACTCTTGTGACCCTAATGTATTCAAACATAGGCAGAGGACAGCTATAGATTGGCGAAGTGGAGTGGAGTGGAAGATGCAGTTGATGGTAGTCATGAACAGTGGTCAGTGGCTAGCTGTGGCTAAGATGACAAACAGCACGGCCATAGACAACCATTCAGAGTATTGAGTGTGAGTATCATATGCAGAAGCAGAAAGTGATTACCAACTAATATGTTACAGAATGCAAAATCCTAGCACTTTCCAAAGAAACAATTGAGTTCCATTCATGCTGGACAACAAGTTGTGAATTTTGGCAAAGGCCACCAGCAGCTGGATATTGGACTGTTCTGAACTACTTCCAAAGCAACTGCAGAAGCCCAACCAAATCAATACACCATAGTGTTTCCAACCCAACTCTAGATTTCTGTTTAATTCATTGGAAATAAACCTTTAATGAGCATTCAATATAAAATACTCGGACCTCTGGCTAGAGCATGTAACCTGTGGTCTTGTAAGTAGTGGCGTGTACTCTTCAGAGTTGAAGAGCCTTATTGCTTTCAACCACTACTTTTATAGAAAATCAGGAAATCAGGAAAAAGTTCAACGACTTTTTTGTAACTCAGAGAAAAACCAAAAAGGGGATCAAGTATCTTCTTTGAGACAATTCAATAAATCTCTGGTTTAGGATGCACACCTTCAGTTTTGCAACAGTTTTCTAGAGTACATATACAGATGCACTGCAGTGTTTATAACTTCGTAAAACCAACCAAACAACACTAAGCTTCACATTTCCTATTAAGTTTCTGGATCTGACATTTTTTGTTTGCAAAGTTAGACTTCAATGTCTAAAGATCATTACTTCATAAATAAAATAATTAGATATAAGTTTTGAGAACAGTCAATAAAATGTCACGAAAAAATCAGTCTTCCCAAGTACTGAACGTCAAATGTTAATGACACAGTAAGTTTTAAACATTTTCTTACATCATCATCTTAAAGAGTGAAACCTAACATTTACATTATTGTTATTTATTATTACATAAATAAAAGACACTAATTTATGTGAAACTATTAACAGAACATCAAGTATAGCTTGATAATTCACATTCACATCTATTATAAAGGAGTATATGATGAAATCTAAAGGATCTTATACCATATGAAATGCTCAAGTTGATTTTTTGTTTGAGAAAGGTACTTTTGATGGAAATGTAGATTACTCATTTCTGATCGAAATTAGTAATTATTTCCCTCAATAAAAACAGACAATTCTGGTTTCACTACAAACAATCCTACATATAATTTACATATGACATACAAAAAAATAATAGGTCTGTCTACTCAAAAATTACAGTGTTTATGGAAGTGAAGAAATATCTCTATATGCTACCCAATAATGAGATAACTTTGCTTTTTTAAATGCTGAAATTACAGAACAACACTGCCTTTTGCTTTCTCTCATGCCTCACTACTGATATAAAGTCATACAAAACCCATAAGTGGCTTGTAGGTTTATGAATGAATGGAACAAGTGACATGATTCTGTCTGCATATTATTATTCCAAAGAAAGACTTATGGTCTTCTGACAAATGTCTGAATAAATTTAGTTCTCAGAAGCATTCCTTTAATGTTTCCATGATTTAACTGTTTATTTTGAAAACGGAAAACAATTTATCAGAAAAGAATATCATCATTGCTTCAGAGAGGCTCTACTGAAGTGCTGACCCAATACATTTTCTGTATTGCACGACAGTGAGATTACAATGCTGCTGTCCTTTAAACTGTTCTCAGAACTTTAACAGAAAACAATTCATACTCTTGGTTAACATGGCAAAAACAATGTTGAAAACAGGGTATACAGCACTATAGTTTGAGATAATAAAAACCAAATTCATTAAACATTACACAATATACTATAATTAAACTACCTATGGAAGAACACAATAGGTGTTTTCCTGTTTGTTTCATTAACATAAGACATTAACATGGACAAAAAACCAAGACAGCAGAATATTTTACTTTTTAATAAAAAAATAATGTTTCTATAGCAATCTTTTGCAATATAACATATATATTTATTTAGACTCTTCACTGGAAAATATTTGAGTCTGATAACAAAATTGATTTTGAAAACAATGAGGAGCTGTCTAATCCCAAGGTAAAAAGTGTTCTAAAGAACTCTCAGAGTCACCAGGCAAGCATAAGACTTTTCAACTGATGTGACATTTCAAATTAATCCAAAAGCGTTATGAAACAATGCTTCATCCTTTCAAATAGTCTCCCTTTTGATAATGAGCAATGTAACGATAAAGTACTGAGTCAACTAAGATAAAGGTTTCATTGTACTTTGGTCATCTTAACGGATTTAGTGGGATATTTAATTTTCTCTTACGCAACAAAAAAGTATTTGCGCTTGTAATTCTAGGAATTTGGGTCTGCACAAATAAAATTAAACAAAATTGAAAAAAAAAAAAAGAAAAAAGATGAGAATGTGGGACTGAATTAGGATACTGTGCCACAGAAAGTCTGAGTCACACATAGTGACTGAGTGAATCCTTCAGCAGCCACATATTATGCCTGGCCTTAAAATCTGGGGGGAGACAATTTGGCAGCAGAGATGCAGTGAACAGAAGAAGAAGAAACAGTCTGAACAGTCAGGGGCTGATTGCTGTGCTTCTAGATAAAGAAAGCTGTGGGGCAGAAAATTTCTTTGAATGGGTACTTGTGCAGTCTCAGTGCTGTAATTTTTTGGATAATGATAAAGATCTGGTAGTAGTAGTAAAAGTAATAGAGAGCAGTTTTAAAATACTCCATCTTTAAATTAGATAAAATCTAATTTTTATAATAATAACAGCAACAATGAAAAGAACCATGTAAGTCGTGTTACTTACAGTGTAACTCTATCCTTATGAAGTCTTGAATTCCCAGGTTCTCTAAAAACACTCCTGAGGAAGCAGTAGTTTTAAAGAAAAATGAGACATCTGCACTGAGTTCTTCATGGAAGGTGGGGAAGTGCAGGTAGGATGTCTCTGTGTTGAAGGAAGCTGAATTCCAAAATGTTCCTGGTTATCAGAATGAAAGATTGATAGATACAGTGTTATTTGACATTGCCAGTGTAAGTTTTACAACTGATAAAGGAAAGTGCTCAGGTCTAAGAAGGGGCTGCAGTGTTCAGAGAGTCTAACATCCACAGAACCTTCCCAATTAGTCTATAACACAAAAAAGGAGGCATCCTTGGGAATGTAGAAAAATGTTTCATCAAGAATAAAGGTGCTTAGCTCAGGAAACAAAAAAACAATTAATAGCAAAAAAATGAATCACATCTCAGCCAGGAAGTCTGGTTTTGGCCTGACGTATCCTTTTATTAAGTAAACAAATATAGCAGCTTTGAATGAAGTACTATACCTACATTATACTCATACTGGCTGAGGGAGCTGGGGTTGTTTAGCCTGGAGAAAAGGAGGCTCAGCGGTGACCTTATCACTCTCTACAACTGCCTTAAAGGAGGGTGTAGTGAGGTAGGTTCCAGTCTCTTCTCCCAGGTGACAAGATGAGAGGAAATGGCCTCACGTTTAGATTAAATATTACAAATTTTTTTTCACTGAAACAGTTTTAAAGCATTGTAATAGACTTGCCAGGGTGGAGTCACCATACACGAAAGAGTTCAAAAAACTTGTGAATATGCACTTGAGGTCATGGTGAACATGGTGGTGGTGCAAGGTTGACAATTGGACTTTTAATCTTTAAGGTCTTTTCCAACCTTGACAATTCTAGGATTAGTTAGTGTAGACTATAACTATGAGAGTCGTTAGATATATTTCTACACAACAAGGAAAAGAGTTCTGGCTCTAAATGTTATGCAAAACTGTAATTTTTGCTCCAGCCACACACTGCTTTTAGGATGGGAAGGAGGGAGAAAGAAAACCAAAAAGATTGAAAATTTCTCTCTTTCTGCAAAATTAAACCCTATGATACAGTGTATGTAGAGGCCTAGTCCATAGCCAGTGAAGTAAAATTAAAGTCCATTCCTGCATTCTGACAGACTTTTTACAGTTTTAGTAAGGGTTTGGCTCCCACACCTAGAAAAGCAGCATGGCAGGATTTTCACACATATTCTGGCAATTGCTCATGATGACTTTTGACATATAGGAGTACTGCCAGCTATCACAAGTTAAAGCAGCCATTGGAACAATTTTGCATCGTGAGGCAGCTGTGAACAGATGGCTCGGGCTGGGAGGGGAAGGGTAGCTTTGCACCTCACTCTCCTCTGCTGCCTGATGCGCTCCTTGAAGTCATCAACCTGTGAAAAGTGCCACCAGCCAAGAGCAGCAGCCTTACATATCAGGATCAATTTTAAGCCTGTGTTCCTCAGCTGTTTCGGGTCACCGCTCCCACAGAGCAAAATTCACAACAGTTGTGACCCAAGTATACCACAGCTATTTATAAATAATGGGCTGGCTGTTACCAGTAATTCAAGCGCAATAGGAAGTTTAATACTGTAATTTATACAAAATTGGTACAACATTGCTAGCAATTAGAAGAGAGACAATAGTGGCAGTAACAGTCCAGTAAAGTAATGATACAATTAGCTTCAAAGAAGCATTTGAATGATCTTTGTAAATCAAAATGGAGTTCTTGGGGGAGGGCAGGGATAGGAAGTTTTACTTTTTCTCTCTTAATTTATGGTCTTCTCTTATCTAGTTGTTCTTTTCCTCACCTCTGAGAACTGTGTGATTTATGACTGCTAAGATATTGTATCAATAAAGAAGTAGACTTAGGAAAAGCATATTACAAAGTATCTTATACTGTTGTAAATCAGGTTGGGAAAAGAATTTCTTCACATTATGGCACCTGGCTCACAGTCTTCTATTTAATTTTCTGGAACTGCCAAACGCCATGTAGTTAGGAAATCGATATTATTTGGCATTTTGTCTAAGCAGTAAGACTGCAGTCTTGCTATGAGTAAAAAAAAAAAAAAAAAGATCCTGTTTGTTATAAATGATACATAAAGTTATTTATATTGAAGAAATTACTTAAGATTTTGGCATATATCAACTAGTCTTACCAACTTGAAACCGTAAAGTGAAAAACTGACCAATAAGAACAAGACAAATAAACTGGCCTTGTAACATTCCAAAGACAAAAAAAGGCGACTCTCAAAATAATCATGCAATTGCAAATTCTAGCACTCTTCAAGCTTTTACTCAAAACTGAAAACTGTTTGTCATTTGTATCAATCCTTGTGATATCTCTAACTGTTGCATCATTCTTCTTTCAGCAGGGATAGTGAGTGCTGAGGCAAAGAAAATAAAGATCTTATGTTGTTGAACTGTATTTTTTGTACTTTGTGTTCTTTTTAACTAGCTTTTCATCTCTCCCAAACAAAACAAATCTCTAATTGACACGACATAAAAAATACTACCCATCTCTTATGCACTCACACAGCTAAACCACACTCCAGTTAATCTGAAGATGCCAGTTGTGTTCTTAAAGTAGCTGCAGTCTTAGCGAAGATGACATTTAATGTGCTTTAAATCTTTCCCACATTCTCCCTCTCAGAGGGCTTTTGTGAAACACTTGAAAGGTACCAACAAAGCTTCCAGCAGAGAGTGCTCTTTCATCTAAGAGCCAGATTCTGGTCTCTGGTATATCAACAGACTTTTGAATTTCACAGGAATGTCACTGTGACCAGATTATATGTGCACAGTAGTAGTAATATAGAAGCTTATTACTGTAGAAAATGTGCTCATTGTAGATTGTACATTCTACTAGTTTCTCATATCTACATTACTGGATTATCTGGTCTTAGTTAAACTGCCAGTAGTTAATTAGGATTTTCCATGTTGACCCTGGTATATTCCTCCCTATTTGGCCTTTTAAGATGATATTTAAATTATGTGATTATCCATGATTTTAATTGTAATGGTTTTGTTTGTCTGTTTCTTTTGTTTGCATTTGGCTTGCTTTCCTTGTGTGTGTAGAAAGGGGGGGAGAGTGTTTTACTTTATTCCAATGCAAAACCAAGCAGGAACATCATCATTAACTATTACATGTTTTAGTGATATCTATTTCTTTCCATATTTGCCAAATATTTCTGTCAGTTTTGCTGCATGCAAAAATTTCCCTTCATCCGGCAGAGCAGAGAGGAGGCCAAAATTATTCAGAAGTGTTCAAAACTCGCTTCTTCTAAAGCTTTCCTCCTAACTTTATGTAGTTCTGACCAGCTGACAACTGTTTGCTTCTGAGAATTTGTGGACTCTAGTTCCCAATCTGTATATCTACTTCAAGATCCACTACATTGCAGCTTAGTGTAAGATTCATAGATAAAAGACCAGAAGGGAAATCTGCAGTCATCTAGTTCAACCTCTGATATGTCAGGGACTACAAAAATTCCCTGAATCAATTCCTGTTTGAAAAAGAGTATTTATTCTAGGAAAAATATGCAATTGATTCCGTTAAAATTGTCAATTTATGGAAAATTCACAAGTGCTTTTACTGTCAATTTGTGCATATATATGTATTCACATACACAGTCTACCTTGAAATCCCAACCAGCTGACAATTTTCTCATTTTATCTCCCATTTTCAAGAACATTATTTGAAATTTCTTACTCTATGAAACTCCTTTTAAATTGAACATATCACCTCAGATTATGCCCAAATTCAGCAAAGAGATTAAGAAGCTTTCACTAAAAAAATGCATCTCGACTTCTTTAATGCCATCCTTTAACCTTACATTCTCTTTATATATTGTAAAACCGTAATCACAGACTGGTACTAAATTTCTTGATTATGCAAGAAGCTGCAAAGAGGATCAAAACAATGTTGATTAGACCGAGGTTAGGCCAAATATAAATTAATAATAATTAATGTAAAGCTAAATAAGGGGAAGAAGTGAACACTCAGTTTTACAGATACTTCTGAAATTGAGAGTCAAAGACGTGCCCTGATTTCTCATGGTACTGCAGAGAGATGAAACAGATTTTTTTGGCTAAACTTAGAAATTTACTGTGCTGCTTTAATGAAGGTGTCACTTATGATTGGTTAATACAGTTAGTCTCTATTACATCCAAAGTTCACACTATTTGGTTTTTCTTTTTTCATTTAAATGTCAAACAGAGAACTCACATTGAATGGATTATCTGCTTGCATTTACATGCCTGCAGTGTCATTTTGCAGTTGAATTTCTACATTTCTTTTTTTTTTTTTAAATTCAACAAAGTATATGACACTCTATCAAATACTTACTAGAGTCTATCAGACTCTCTTCACCAGTATTACCTTTACCTTTATTTAATATAAATTCATGCTGAATGATATATTATCTTTACATTGCATTGTACTATCCTTATATTTTATTAAGATATACATAATAAATTTTATTTTGGGCCCAACAATCAGTCTGATGCTGACAGATTATAATTATTACCCATTTACTACATGTAATTTTGGCACATTAGCTTTATTTCAGTATTTTGGATTTATTTATATGTCCTAGTACTTACTGGAAATTCATAGTAATAAATCAGAGTATGTCCACTCAGTTCGTGTAATGAAAACAACAAGAGCAAAACCCAGCCAACATAGAAGGGTGTTTTTTTCAGTCTACTCACACTAACTGACTCTATTTGAATCTAATCAACAACTGCTTTTTCTTGAATAATGACAAAAATAATGGAGATAAATCTTTCTTTTTTTTGATGAAGACTAAATAATTTCTACCTGTTAATGTACCAAGGACTTTGTTCATCCACATATGCTTAAAAATCTTTCCTGTTACTCTGCTCAGTCGATATATGTTAATGTTAATCTTAACTTTCATTATATTTACATATATTTTTCAATCTGATACCAGCAGTTCTACCATACAATTTATTAAACGTGCTGTATTGCAGAGCCAAAAAGGGATTATAGAAATGAATCAGTAATGAATCAGTACTATATTTTGAAGGTGACAGAAAAGTGTGAGTGCTACTCATATGTGTGGTGCTGAGTGTCATCAACTCCTATTGACTAATTTCTTTAAATGGCCATGTTCTTCTAGAATATCTTTATAAATACAGTTAGGTAACTTCACCACAAAGGTGAAAAAAATCATGAACATCTGAATACAATTTTTAAAATTCCATAAAATAAACTATATTTGTATTGCTTTTGGTTTTTTTTTCTTACAGAAGGCTACTCTTTCCTGCTTTGCTGTGCCAAATACAGTTGGATTTTCTATAAGTAACATACTTCACGGAAGAGATCAATCAATAAAACCTAAAATAAAGAAGCTAAGTACCATAATGGAATGCTAAATAAAAGAGTGAAAATAAAAAATCTGCAGCAATGAACAGGCAACTTCTGCTAGACTGTATTCAAGTTATGATACACGACTTTTTATAAGTACCTCAATAAGTAACTCTAACTTGGAAACTTAGTCAGTGGAGTGCATGGTTTATGACAATTCAGTTCAACAAATTATTCACAGGTCTACTTTATTTTGCTGTGGGCATAAACAATTTTCTTTTTCTCTAAGTAAATGTCCTACAAGGAATAGATTATTGATACAATGAGAATTTATGATCTTTTGGTTTCGAATCATTTAATGAAGTACTGAATGTATTATAAATACCAGTAAACTTTCTCCCCCATCTTTTTACATGGTTAGTCAGTTATTCTAAAAAACTTATGTCTGTCAGCTAGAACAAAAATCTGTTTAATAAAGGATATCCCCTGTGAAATACAATTGTATAATAGAGCGACAGAAGCAAAAATAAGCAATAATCTCTTTGGAGAGTACTCATATCACACTGTGAATACAAGAATATCTACTCGTCCTTGTTTGACAGCACTACTGAAAAATGGGTATTTGTCACTAGACCTTTTTTGCATTCTTCACCTATCCAAAGGTAAACGTCATTAAAAGTACATTTAATTAGAACGTCATGGGTGTCACCAAACTCAAGTTAGTAAAAAAAGTCTTAATAATGGTCTGCTTTCTTTCTAGCAGCTTCAAATTGCTGCTAGAAGCAGTGGTCTGGCAAGACAGTTTACACTTATTTCATCAGTTTTGTCTAGTGTGAAAATTAACATGTAGAACTCAGAAACTACTGCAAGTCATTTACATTTACTGTAAAACTGAACAGTGAAAAAAATGTTCATTATAAAATCCACTGGTGATACATAAAGACCATTGAAAAAAAAATCTAGTAAGTCATACACTCTGTATTTATTGTAATATATACCATTTATTTATATATGAGGAAATACATTAATATATTTTAATATAACCTAAATTTTATATCTATATATATATAGATATAATCTCTTGTGTAAGACATATCACAGAATCAATTATGTTGGAAAAGACCTGTCAGATCCTTGAGTCCAACATTTGACTGGACACCACCTTGTAAACTAGACCACAGCACTGAGTGCTCCATCTTGTCTTTTCTTAAACACCTCCAGGGATGATGAGCCCACAGCATCCCTGGGCAGCCCATTTCGATGCTTAACAACCCCTTCCATGAAGAAATTCCCCCTGATGTCCAGCCTGAACCTGCCCTGGTGCAGCTTAAGACTGTATCCTCTTGTCCTATTGCTGGTTGCCTGGGAGAAGAGACCGACTCCCACCTGGATGGACCTTCCATCCAGGGACTTGTAGAGAGGCATAAGGTCACCCCTGAGCCTCCTTTCCTCCTAGCTAAACAACCCCAGCCCCCTCAGCCACTCCTCATGGGACTTACCCTCTAGACCCTTTCCCAGCCTCATCGCCCTTCTCTGGACTATAGTATATATTAATATAGCTGTAAAATATTTATATGATAATTTCATAATATGTGTAGTATTTTGTATATTATACATAATATAAAAATATATATGATGTGCCACACATTATATAATAACTTATATTTATATATTTTATTATAGATTGCCGCGCTGCCAGTGCCTGGCTATTGGCTTGACCGCGGCGAAAGGGTCCGAAACCCGTAACGACCGCTCGATGCTGGTGTTCTGGTCTGAAAGCCGTCCGCAACAAACACTTCTCAGCTGCTTTCGGGCAGCAGCTGTTTCCAAGGCAGCAAGCGAGAGTAAGGAGGAAAGAGTGGAAACTCTGTTGCTTTAATTCCAAGTTTTATTCTCTGTCCTGGGAGGACAGGGCACATCTTGAAGGGGAACAACAGAGAGACCCCGGCTGGCTCTGTTTCTGCGGCTTTAAGGGGTAGGGATAACAAAGCTTAGCCAATCCGAGAATAGGGATACATGAGGGAAAACCAATGAAACATCTCAGCAGAGGGACTAATTCAAACTGACAAATCACAATATAGTTAGAGGAGATTTCAAATCAAGCCAACCTGTTACAAAGCTTAAGGTTTTGTGAGGAGGAGGAATGTAAAGTGAGTGACGTCTGAGGAATGTCACTCTGTGGCAAACTGCCTTTTTGACAACCAAGGCTGGAGCATCGCAACAATAGATGCTCATACAGTTTGTGTTTTTTTCAACAAATTGCACTTTGGGTTTACATCAAATTCTACAATTTTACTATATTTTTCCTTCAGAAATTCTGTGGTTTTTTCTCAAATTTGTGTTCTTACCTCCCTAAATACATGTATTCTCTTACTATCTTTATGATATAAACGATTGAGAAAAATTGCATTATTTAACAACTAAAATTAGCATTCTTTTTTCAAGGTTTTTGCTGTATTATTACCATTAAATTTTATATTCTGAAATCTTTTCACTGAGCTTATTTCGGTTCAAAATTGCCTCTTTTTGAAGTCAAATCCTATAATGTTGTATGACATTACAAGAATATTTCTCTGACATTCAGACTCTGATTTCTTGTGCTTGTTCTCATGATATTTTAGAATTCTCTATCACAGCTTGTCTAGAAACATTGTGATTGTTCATCATCAGTGTGAAGTATTGCAGCAATTCAATCACCCAGACTAAGCAAACATCAAATGAAGTCAAGGAGGTCAATGGGTGTCAGAACTGTCTGTATGTTTTAGAGATTACTGTGGGGAAGGTAGTTAACTTCCATGTTTTAAGATCTGTCACATTTGAGGTCAAGTTATGTAATTAGTAGTAGTTGGGAACTTGGAGAATAGTAGAATTCAAATTCCCCTCAATTATTAGTACTACACAAGCTCTAAATATTTCTGTTTTACTGCTGTCTTTGTCACTGGCTTCATTGTCTGTGGTCACAATGGAGGTCTGCTGCATCACAGGCCGTGTGAGCATGGCCAGTCCATTGAGGGAGGTGGTTATCTGCCTCTATGCAACACTTGTACGAGAATGGCCATATTCTTCTAGAATATCTTTATAAATACAGTTAGGTAACTTCACCACAAAGGTGAAAAGAATATTTTATATTTTATGTATTGATTATATGATTAATTAATGATTAATTAATATGATTTTATATTTTACATATGGCTTCCGGTTTTAGGCCCTCTAGCAAAGGAAAACATTGATAAACAGGAGCAAGTATTGTAGAGGCAACCAGAATGTTCAGGTGTTCAGCACTTGTCCTGCCCTTCAGGCTGAAGAAACAGGGCTGCTTCAGCCTGAGGAAGGCAGAGCTTTTCTGGAGAACCTGACAGCAGACTCCAAAATCTAAGGGGAAATCATCAAAAAGATGGATACAGGGTCTTCACATTGGGTAAGGTGTGAGTATCAAAGACAGCGGTTATACAGAAAGCACAGAGTTTCAGGCTTGGTATAAGTAAAAACAAATTCTCACTGAGGACAGCCCAGCAGCAGAACAGGCTGCCCAGAGAAGCAGTGCAGGCTCCATCCTTGGGTGCTTCAAACCCCAGTTTGACAAAGCACTGAGAGACCAGATCTGAACTCACGGCTGACCCTGCTGTAAGCAGACCTCCTTAGGTCCTTTCATTCTGAATTATACCATTATACTGTATCATAGCCCCATGATATGTAGGATAAACGATCAGTTCACAATCAGATGTCAGACAAATGAAAAGGAAGAACCCAATGGGGTATTTTAAGTCTTATAAATTTTCATAAGAAAATTAGAATGCAGTGCTGAAATGCACATCTGTTAACAAATCTTGCAGGCATAATTACTCTGACAAGACAGAGATGACACCAAAATAAATACATGCTAATTTATATTTATTTATCTCTGCAGTTTTCTGAGTGAGCTTAAAAGTGTAGATCGGTACTTCTTTACTGGTATTTCTCTTATTCATACAGGCTGAAGAAATTTGAAAGCCAAACATGACATCATATGATGAAGGAGGAAAATCACATAAGGAATAAAAATAATTATTTCTAATTATTCTGAAAAACAGGTAAGTTCATGAAAACTCATAATCATGCATGTGATTTAAAGAAATTAACCTAATTGAATATTGTAATAACTTACTCACTTGTATAACAAATAAGGCAAATTCAACTCTTCAGTTGAGTTCTTTGGGGTAATTTATAGCATTTCTTCTCTTAATTCCTAACTTTTGATTACAAACAGCAGCAGACATAGAATTTTGTCTAATACCTTACTATTGGACATAAACAAAACATGTTTTCTTTGCCATTGAAGATAGAAATTAATGAAATCACAAATCTTCAATAAGGTGTCAGTTTTGCAGAAGCGTATTTTTCTGGTTACCATACATATGTATTCAGAATGTAAACCTAGAATTATTGTGTAAATTTATAAAATTTAAATTCTCATGTGCAGTTGGAATTTTGCCTATAGATATTGTGCACACTGGATTATTCTCCCATAGTATAGTTTTCCTAGCCGCATACAAATTTAGAGGAGATAATATGTGTAATGCTTTGTGATAGAGGTATGCATACCTAGTGAATGGTGTGTTCCCAAATTACGGTAACCAGTTATGAATTCCCCTTCATGTAATGCTTTATTCACAACTCAATTCCAATTGCATAACCCGAAATATCTCTTGGAAAACTATAACACTTTTTGTCTTCACTATTTATGTGTATCACGAGAAATACATTTTTACAATTTCAGTGGTTTGCACCTGATTACGGCATTTTTCTTTCTAATGGCAAAAAGATCTTGATGAAATTTTTACAGAAGCCTATCACAGGCTTGTAGCAAATAACATTTTAAAGTTATTGAAAACAAAATGCATTGTTTAGCAAAACTGCAGTAGTTACTTACTATCACCACGGCAAAGCAAAGGCCCCAGTTTGTAAGCTGCTTCAGAATTTGGTCTGTCAGTATCTGTGATCACAAGTTCAGTTACTGGTAGATGGTCCTTGTAGGAGAGGAAGCCCGTATCATTAGTCCTGAAAAGGTAAAATGAAAGCCACAGCTCTCCTAAATGTTTCCAATAGACATTTCATTATCACTGACACATTGCTGGGGAAAAGGAAAGAATTTTAAAAAAAATTAAAAAGCTGCCTAAATACATGTGTGATATCAAAAACTGAATAGAAATGTATGCTTTGGTATTGATAGTGTGTTCATCTGACAGGACTGAAAGAATTTCATTGGAAGAGGGCAGTTTTATGTTTGTGCTGGTCTGTATAAGCATGAGACAAGTCTTCTTGAATAAGTGGGCACCTAAATGGATGCCTAAGTCAATGAATTTTTTTAAGGCAGTAATTTTATGTTGCTGAGGACATACTGCATCTGTAATTGACTGCCTCATCGATATGGAATATTTAATGGCTTAATATAACTTTCAAGTAAGTCTAACTTCTTTTTTTTATTTTTCTACCTTGACAAAAGCTTAAAAAATCAAATAGAAATATACAAAGTCATGCTGAGTACAGGAAAAGCAGTGTATGCTACAAATATGAAACTCACAGAAAAAATATGCAACTTTGCATTCAGAGCACAAAACCAGTACTTGTTATCTTAGACCTACTTCCTTGTCTAAAATCTTTGTTGTCTTAGTATCAGAACCAAATTTTTAAATTTCGTAAGAATCAGTTTTGGCCCTAAAATTCCTTCCCCTAAACCCATGGAAGCTTTCAGTCACTCAGGACCATTCTAGAAAATTCAATCTGTCCATTCAATACAGCCATGGTTGAATCTCCCCCTTTAATGGGCAAAGCAAATAGTTCAGAAACAACAGTGGAAACTCAGAGAGGAGAGGTTATCTAGAAGTCACACTGCTCAGAGATTAAGCATGAGACACACCTCAACAAGAAAGCCATGTTTCTCTGAGAATGTTGTTGGGCTTAGCAACCTTGTCTTTCAGTAAACAGTGCACTGGGACTAAGACAATAGGGACATTCCACCCTTGTGCTGAATAAAATTAGTGACTTTTTTCTCCTCTCTCCTCTTACTTTCCTATCATCATCTTTCTCCTGCATACAATTTCTGTTTACCTGTTTTGGAGCACAGTGCAAACAAATAGACTTTTTTTGGATTTAGTAAGCTATTTCGCTTAAGTGAAGAATGCAAAACATATTTTTTTAAAATGTTAGTTTTTCATGAGGTGAAATATTGCAGGTTTCTAATTTAGAACTGAAACCCCACCCCCTCAAAACACCAAAAGTGTTTGCTGTGGTAAAACTATGCTGTAAACACAGGACCAGATTTTTTTAAAAACAATCTTTTTATTCTAGAGTTCTAGAGACTTAAAGTTTTTGATTAGTCAAATAAGGAGTTTTAGAGTTAAATCTATGTGCAGTCTATGAAATAAGATAGATTTCACTATAAAAATAGACTGTCAGAATCAGTGTTTCAAAGCCACAGTGTGCAACCAGTTTTCTATGCTCAGAACGCATCTCAAAGAAGCATAGCTTCTACCTACTCTTTCTGCCCAGTGAACAGTATCTAATCAACTGATTCAAAATGATAGTCTCTAGGGAACCAAATACAACATTAATCACAAGTACCAAAATGAGTGTACACATACCCTCTGTAACACTGGAGTCACTGGGGAGAATCTCCAGTTACAAATGTCAAAAGTGGATAAAAAGAGAAATATAAACCCAGAGTCATTATATTTTCAATTTAATACCCTTAGAAATACCTCAGCAATTTAGTCAAAGTGGATGTGCATGTGAAGACACGCACATCATCCTCTTACCTACTTTATTTGCAAATATGTTACCATTATAAATTTACCTATATATGTGAGCATGGATTAAATGATTACAAAACTGAGCAAGAATATATTACATGTATGAGCAACTATTCAAATTTTTTTTCTCAAAATGCGTTCATCTCTTAACACTTATTTTGCTGTTGGAAATGAAATAGTTTTTATTTTCATACACCATAATAGTAGGTAAATTTCTAGCGTTCTGTGTCTTTCTTTAATCTCTTTATTGGAACAAACATTGCAGATATCACCCTGTGAATTTTACTGCAAATGCAAATTCTTTTCTCCAGAAACTTTTGAAGCTTGTGAAGAATTGTTCTTCGACTAACTCTTGTACTTTCATTTCCGTGTCTGCTGAATTCCCTGCTCATATTGAGAGAACAAGAATTTTCCAACCAAACTCACTAGTTGTTCTTTTAAAGGAAGGGTGATATCTAGCTTGAGAAGAAAATGATGTATTGCTTGAATTTGCACAGATGAAGATGTTCCTAAGTACCTTCCTTACATTTTTCTACTGTCAAATAAAAGATGTCGATGCATTTTTCAAAATGCATATATAAATGTACTCACTGGACTTGATTTATATAAGTTAAATGGATGTCACATTTTAAGAGCTTAAAAGTTTTTCAACAGAAGAGCTTTCATTTGAAAACTCTCTTTGCTTTGTCAAGTCCTGTACTGCTCTGGAGCCATTGTTGAGAAAGTTTTATCTGATCCTATGAAATGAAAAGTCAGGTTCAGATTTGACATTGTAACAAGAACTCATCTGTTATAATACTTATTTGAAACTGATCGTAAATGACACCAGAGAATTTTAGGCACAAGTGGAAGATGTACATCCTAGAAATCTTTTCCTTCTCTTTGAATAGGATTCCATATGAGTGCTTTGCTTCGTTGACAACAAGGATGTTCATTTTAATTATCTAAGTTGTAGATGAAAAAAAAGGGTGTAAAAAGTCTAAACTTAAAAGTGTAGTTAAAAATTATGCTAAAAATTCATGGACATTTTTCCCAGAACCTTTTATTTTAGCTTTAATTGCTTTCAGTAGTCTAAAGCTAACTGAAGTTGTGCTAAAGAGATAATGTCTTAGCATATAACATGCAATACACTAAAAGACTATAAAGTATTTGTGCAAAATTACACCTTCCCCAAAACTCAGAGTGAAAGAATTAGCAATAATACTTCATGTATATAGCAATAACTTTGTGAAAAATTTTGTTCTATAGCAAAGAAACAGGTGATGCTATGGCAACTTGGATTTCCAAATGCCTTGGTATTATAAATGTGCTAAGACCTGTATGTTGTCTTTATTTACTTTTCACAAAAAAAGTATTGTGAATAAGCAACAGTAAAAAGTCACCATTCATCCCTGTCCGCATCACAGTTGCAGTAATGCTGGGAATCGATGCAGCTTCCCTCTACTCCACAAGCACATTTTTGTACAGCAGGCAAGGAACCTCCCCAGTAAGTATGGGTTTCATTGGTTCTTCCAATCCACCAGCTCAGTGGCATCCCATCTAAAAAGTAGGTTAGAGAAAATCAATGCCCAGTCTTGTCTCCTATTTGTCTTGGTTTTCTCATCCAAACAATTTTCAAAAAGGTTAAGAAGACAAAAATCCCTGCTGAAATCTAAAACCTTTAAATGACTGGGAAAAAAATTACCACCTTTGCTTGATAAGTAATTACTCATTTTAATACTTCGTTATCATGTATTAAATGATTGTCACAGATTTTTGCTTGCATTAGTGGAAAAGGGAACTCACAGTACCTATTCAGCCAGCCATGATATTAGAATCATTTATCTTAAGCAGTCCATTTATATAATTCATTTTAAAATGGTCCATGAAGAGGAGATATAATTGTCCTAAAAATCAGGGTAGTTTATATTCCCAAGTAAAGATCAATTTTGGATGTTGGAACTACCAGAAATAGAACAAGGAAAGTCACAGAAATGGTCTGATCCCACTACCAAGAGTACTACAGAGTACTACCACCCACATCTGTGATGAACACTAAGCAGCTGAATAGTGGTGTTAATCAGAAATGCCCAAAGACAGCTGTTAGGTCACAGACAGCAGATTCAGAATTTATATGCTCAGAGACAGGAGAAATCATGTTAATGATGCTCCCATAAGCAAGTTGATATAGCTGTTGAGCAGAAGTGAGGTTTCCCAGGACTGTTACATCTCTCTGTGGTGCATACAGTCAGCACTGTTTGTAGCAAAATGATAAAAGTGGATGTTTCCTTAATGTTACAGTACTGCAGAATAAGCTTAAAGATCATGCCAAGCAAGCATAGCAACAGAAGAAATATCTACAGAACACATAATAGCTAAACGATATGAAGCATAAAGACAAACCATCTCAAATGAGATGGAAGAAGGGTGATAGATGCATGAAAGTCAAGGCATGAGAAGAAATCAAGTACTGTTAAATTATAGAGTTTCTTATAAATGCTTTCTTTTTGCTTCTGTTGGAGTTCCATTTTCAGCACCAGGCCCCCACAAAGAAGCTGTAATTTATTCTAGTCTCAACTTTACTTACAACTGCTACTGCTTATTAAACCTCACTGTCAGATAAGGCCTCTGTTACGCTGACAGTCTTTCAGATCACAAACGTATTGACTGCATTCATTACCACACAACTGTCAGCCCAGCAGGCCAAAAACCAGTATGAGCAGATTTTGGAAAAGTCAAACTTGCATAATGACATCAACGTCCAATATCATGGTTTGTGTTTGCAAACCATCACAGGAGGAAGAAAACCCAGATACAGTGTATAAATTATTTATCAGACAACACTTTAAACAGGTTCTAACAACTAAGACTGTAAAAAGCAGAATATTTCTGCTTCTCTAACAGCATGCCTTAAGTTCTTAAGTTTATATTGTAGTCATGAATTAGCATTCCCAGTGTTTCACTAGGCATGTTGGGGTAAATTTAAAAGCTGGTCTCAGTCATTTGTTCACACAACAGGGTGAGGAGAGAGTATTTACTGAAATGCTTCAAGTTCATACTGATTAGCCCAGCTTTTTTTCTTCACCTTGGCAGAAAGTACTGCCTAAGCAAAATAAAGTCATTAATAAAAATGGTTAGAGATTTCTTTATAATGATCACATAAATGTATTAACAGATGACTTCTTTAATGAGATCATTTGCAAATGCTCTCCAGGCTGATTGAATACAATGCACTTTTAAAATGCAGTCAGTTAAGAATTACTATGTGGGCTGTATGTTCCAAAAAATATGTCACATAACCATCATCAAATTTTGTACTTAGGCATACCTAGTGAAGATTAGAAATAGCAGAAATGAGAGTGATTAAACTGTGTGATTTTAGAAAATTTGTAGAACTCTCATATAACTTTCCTATGTCTATTTATTCTTTGCATTCAAAACTAAATTTTAGATGGCTTATCACAATTGACTGGTTGCACTATTTTAATACATTTATTTTAGCACATTCATGTGTATATTATGAATATGCACCTATATACAATATAAATAGCATATTATTTTAGCACATTCTTGTGCAATCTCCTTGGATAAAAAAAAAAAAGGTCTTGAAACTCTCTGCTTGAGGTAAACCAGGCTTTTGAAGATCTAAACATAGCTTTAATTTGGAGATCACAGGTAAAAGGAAGGTTCACTGGGAAATCTTAAGCAGCAGGTTCACCTCTTATTCACCCAGGAGCAAACACTAGCCTAAGAAGTGCAGAGATGTCCATGGCATAATTAGGGAGAAAGAACACATAAGGAAAGATCTCAGACATAGAACCAGAGTGCTTCATTCAGAGGCCTTCTCTCTGCTTAGTAGCAAAGAATGCCAAGGAATCAATTTTTAGCAGTTTCGGAGTTTCTTGTGCACAGGTAAAACAATTTCACTTAGTTTCTCAAAAAACAGTAAACAATGAGGGTTTTTTACCTCCACATTATTTGGAGTACTTAGAATAGATATTCAGATTAAAGTGTTTTAACAGCATCTCTGTGTCAGGGAAAGTTAAGAATTAAATAGACTACATAACTTCATTTTTCTTTAGGTAGATCAGAAGATCTCTGTTTATTTCTTGAAGCAATAATAATTTTGTCAATAATCCACATTTTAACTACTGAGCATTTTATGAATATTTATATTGGTCAGTGGAAATTCAATGTTATTGATGTTTTTTGTCAAGTACTCACATATGCACATTAATATAAGCACATATATATAATATAAGTAAGCACATTAACTTCTGCTGGAATCTATGCACTAATTCGTGTTCTTTTAAGAAGATATTTCCTGAGTAATTCCTTCATTAAAATGAAAACAATCCTTCAAAGAGACAACAAGAGGAGATCTGTTAATAACAATCTCTATTAATTTAAAAGTCTTATGAGAGAAATTAACTTGAGAACTTAATTCTCTGAAACAAGATCATTATAAATCAACATTCAGGTTTTCCTGGTTCAAATATCTCTTGGCAACTTACAGAAATCTGAGTACTAGGTATTTGAAATAGTTAAAACTCCATAGTATCAAAATGCCATAGCCTTGTTAGAAATAAATAACTTTAGTGGCCAGCAAAATAAAAGGCACTATGCAACATAATAAGATTTGTTTGCTTTGCTTACCTGACTTACTAAGCCTTGACTTTTTGCAGTAGTAAGCAAGCTCCTGTTCACAGTGATCTGCAAGGTTTATTGTAGCCTGAAGCTGGTCTAGGCTGGCAGAATACTTGAAAAACACAGTGTGTGGGTTCTCTCGATTAGCACTTTTAACTCTGGTTAGGTTGGTGCTGTTATGCTGTATAATTGTCCACGTTGCATCTTTCAAAACACATGTGAAAAGTAATGAAGAATGAAAAAGGGTTGCATAAGTTAATAAGGGAAAGAGAATGTATGATGAAATCAGCCAAACTTTAAGGTAACTTCTTTGATAACAGAAAGTCCTTTGAGGCCCGTGAAACAGAGACATAAATCACTGAGCAAAAAATGAAAATAATTAATAGTTTTTTATTCATAGGTAGATTATTGTACCATGACTGTAACAGGTATTCAGCTTGTTAAGATTATTGAATAAGTACGAATATGTGATGACACCCAAAGATTTGTTTCTGAAATAAAATACTGTTTACTTGGTAAAATAAAAGACTAGAAAGAAAAAATGCTTACTGTTATTACTTTCCCCAGGCTTAAATAATGCATAAAATAACACTAATTCTATCCTGGAATCTATCTACATTACACACATCCTTATAGTTTGAATTAATTTATTCTGTATGAGAAAATGGCCTACAGGCCTTTTCTATTATACAAAGAAGCAAAAGTATCTTGCATATACTGTATTTACTATAAAATTAAGATTACATGAAGATAAATTATTATAGCCACATAAAATTCAACAGTAGGTAAAGGCTCATGTCATTCTTCTGTTTTGTACTTTTGCCAAGCCCTTTCACCTGCAAATAGAAAAGAAATGCGCTTATTCTGTTTTAATACCCACTTTCAAAACCTGTAAGTCTCACTCTCCTGATCAAAATCCTTTTCAAGGTAGCTGTGAGCAGACTCCGAGTTAAAGACTGTCTGGAACAGTCAAGTCAAGTTTAGATTCATGGTCACCATATTCTTGCGTCTTAATGGCTAATGTAATTTGAAAAAATACCAGAAATACTATTTTCTCTAAATTGTAATATTGATTATAATGTTTCTGACATTTTAATAGTAGTATTCTAACTATTGAACAGACTTGTATTTTATTTCATCAGATACATTATAAAATTATAAATTATTCATAAAGGCAAAAGAACTCATGGCCACTTAGGGATAATTATTAGTTGGAAAAACTAAATGAAATATTTTAATCTAATTATAAAATTTGATTAGGGATATAATTAGAGTGTCAAAAATCAGATAGCTAGAAATAAAATTTAGGTTCTGATCGCTTTGTTTATTTTGTGTGCTGTTTTCTTTTTTGGGGGTTTTTTTTGGTACATGGACATATACCCAGACACAAATACATCTAACAATTACACTGAACATAAAAATGAAGACAAGCAGGTTGGTTATTCAATTCACTGTCACACTCCCAAAATTACAAAGAAAAAAGAAAAACACACCACCACAAAGTTCGTCTCATTTTAATTGCCAGAGTGGACTGTAGGCTTTTGATTCTGAAACTGACCTCCAAGAATAAAATCAGGGAATGGCACCTCCCTCCCAGCTGCCTGAAAATAGAGCCCCATGAATGTCAAAGACAAGACAGTGCAGTAAGAAATGTGGGCATCTGCCTTGCCTGCCTCTGGTGGGAAAAGGGAATACCAGTCATGAGGAAACTGGGAACAAAACAAATATAGAAGATTCATCCTGTCAGAATGCATCTTGAGATGAAGAACTGATCAATGATGTTTGCTTAATGTGGTGAATAAGGAGTGACTGAGGAAAACAGCAACAGCTGTTCGTGGACACACAAGGATAAATCAGACACCAGACTGTACCTTGGAGAGTTATACCCACTTAGAAAAATTGTCATCTTTCTGCCATGATTCTTTGGTATCTTTTAGTCTCACAGGACACTAGGATATTTCTTTTTAAGAGCCTGTGCCAATCTGAAGTGTTCTCACTGTGAGCTAGCACAGTTCACTGTAGACGTCAAAGTCAGGAGCTGACATGGTAAGACTAGGTAAATTGCACAAATCAATGTCAAAAGCTGACTATAAGGTTTCGAAGTCAAGTTCTTGGCACTTAGAGCACAACAAATCAGTTCAAATCTAGCTTATTCATATATTCTTTTAAACAGTTATAGCTGTGTGAAAATATATTTTTGTTACACAAAACAAGAAAATGTTTCTGTCATTTTGGCTGGAAAGCAATTCAAATAAAAGGGGCTAAGTAAAAAGAAAAGGAGACAGCCACAAATCCAGCACTAATAAACTTCAAAAAGCCATTTAAATGCAAGCTTTGTTAAAAAGGAGATATACCATTATACCATATACTATACAGAGATAACATCAACTGCTTTGTTAAAAAGCAGACTGACAACAAACTCTGATGGATAAAACTTCTGGTTATATGCATGATCAGATTCAAATAACTGGTTGCAAAAGGGGAAGCAGAAAGTGAGACTGCAAGAGTCCCACTGGTTGTATTTGCATTCTCTGAAAGATCACCTTGCAATTTGAAAGATGAAGTTTAATATCTATATTCCTCCCAACAAAGGCCAGATCTGAGGTACACTTTTTCAGAAGGCTATCAGGAAAAATCAGCAAATTTCTCACAAAAAATAACTTCTCCTTTTCTTAAGCATTCTCGAGAGGCTACAACTTCAGTGAAAAAACAGCTGCTCCCCAAAAATGAACTAGTATGACATTGTCTCCATATGAAACACGTCCCATTTGTGCAAAGCATAGCAGGAATGCTGTGTTAGCTTCACAGCCTGAATCCTGTTATTAATGTAATTTTTCTGCCTAATTCTTTGCCCAATATCCTGAGCTAAGCAGTCACCTTCATTTTGTTGTGCATGTTTACAATAAATTCACGAGCTGCAGAGACTTCTCACTTGATAACTCATGTTTCAATATAATGAGCATGCATACAGTCCCAGCTGTAAGTTAAGGAAGTTTATCACCTCACCTGTCATATTGCAGTATACGAGAAATGGTCCCAGGGGGCCACTTCCATCTGAATCAATATAGTAAAAGCCTGAAGTGTTCCCTCTGTGCTTATAGGCTTCACATGATTGCTCATAGATGGCTGTAAAAAGAACACATTCCATCACAAATGTAATGGCATAATTTTACATTTTATTCACGGAATTAAAAAAAAATGTGGATGAACCCTGACATTGGGAAAAGAAGTTGGTTCTGTGAGTCCTTTGCTAAAGAATGAAGAAAAAATCATGCAATCAACACTATACTTTCATTAGAAATTCTCAAGCACATTTGGTTTTATTTATCATGGAGATCACAAGGGGCATTTTTAAGCATTTTATTCTGTATTTCCAGTTCAAAACTTCCAGGAGGAAAACACGAAATATCGGTCAGTAAATTGTTGTAAAAACTGCTGAATAATGATAGAATGCCAAGGGTATTACTTAGACCTTGGTAATTAGATTCTTAGGAAACCCCCACTAACTACCTCAACCAAATCAGATTTTTGGTGGTGGTGTTGTTGTAACACAAAGCAGAAGATAAACATTTTTTGGCTTTCACACTTCTTATTTTCTTCCCATTTTAAATGGAAAAGCAAGTCACTTGTCAGAGACTTCAAAAAAAGAACTAAATAAGCAAAGACAAAATGACAGGTCCTTGGTTCCTTGTCATGTATACTTTGTATCAACTAAAGGCTAAAAAGAAGTTTGTGATGACTCCTTTATGATCAAATACCTGAGGAAAAAAAGATGCATGAGTCCACCCCTGTAAATGTATCTCAGGAAGCACTGATGATAATGGCACAGCTGGACACCTTAGCCTAACTTCTCCTTTAACCGTTACATTTCTTTGGAGCAGTCATAAGGTTCTGATCTTTCTTTTCAAAATTGAACTCTGTGCTCTATCAGTTACTATCAAAACTTTAAAAAATTCTGTCAAAAAGAACAAGCCATTAGATTAATAACAAAAAGTAGTTATGAGTGCTACACAAATGTTGTTTTAAAAATAAGCGCTTTTTAGCGCTTATTATTTGAGTGTGATCTCTCTATTTTTTTGCCTGATGGTTACTGACATTATATGGCAACAACTATAAAAAAGACAAACCATTAGTATTTCTTATTCTATGAAATATCCATAATATACCATTTATGCAATTTTCAAATGGAATTTTATGGTTCCTTACAGTAAATAGTCTTAGCTAAACCTAGGCATGACAAAAGAAGTTCAATTATTCATTATTATTTTTGAAAATGAAAAAACATTTGGTAACTCATTATATTATTCCATTTCTTTCTGAGTCCTAGCCATCAGGAAACCATAGCCTCCATCTGTCCTCATAGACATCACCAGATGATTGAATTTATGATTTTTCAAATTGTAGTCAATCAAATCACCTTCATCTTCACTCTAGGGTCATCATAGTTTAATAGTATACTCTGTGGTATTTGAAAGAATCTATGCTATTGGCATAATTTCTATATTACAGTTATTCTTAATACTGTTATGTATGACTTTTGTTGACTCTGTACAAGCAAGATTTAAATGAGCAATCTTCTAAAATCAGTGATTTCACAAAAAATCCCATTTGTGTAGACATACTTTCTTTTTCTAAAAGCTGCCAAAAAGGATTGTACAGACTTTTTAAAGACAAATTATAAGGATAGAATTATTTATCTGATGATTAAAGCAATCTTTGAATTTTTTAAAAAAAATCAGTAAACTTCCATGTGGATTTTTATGCTTATTTCAAGCATATAATGAAAGCCAGAGTTATTTTATCTTATCTTCTTCCCAGAACATGCTGAGAGCAGTACAAAAATTAAGCATCTCCTGTGAAATTACCTAAATTACTTTCAATCAGGGTTTTTTCTATTATTTATTTTATTTTCTCCTAATCTACTTCCTGATCCAGCAAACTACATAAACATGTGTTTGAGGTTTAGCATGCGATTACCTTTGGACATGCAGGTAGTTCCACTGTCTCAGAAATAATGAGTATTAGTTGCTGTGATGAATAAAGATGAATTTAACATATTTCTTCTAAATGATTCATTGATTCAGAAAGTGGAATTATATGGATGGGAGAGGATATTACTAACCATCTCATGTAAAATATGAAAAATGTGAAAGAAAATCACTTAAAATTTCAATCAATATTTGTTTTTACATATTTTGAGTTCCCAAGGCCTTTCCTCAATCCAAATTATATTTCCATGAGAGAAAATACTTTATGAATGATGAATTCAGATTTTTTTTTGGTTGGTTCAGCTTTTTTGTTTTGGTTTTTTTTTTTTTTTTTGGTGAAGAAACTCAATCAGAAGTAAAAGCATAGTCAGAAAGCAGACGATATCTTAGACTTACGATAGTGGCAAGTAGCTCCCTTATAACCAGTATTGGCACAGTTACAGTAGAAGTTATTCCAGGACTGTGAGCACTCACCACCATGTTCACAGTAATTAGGCAAACACCTAAAATGAAAAACAACATGTATTTTTACTCTCTTTTCTGTTCATTTACATGTCACTTGTACTCAGCAAGAAAAGCAAAATCCTGAAAAAGAAGTACAACATGAAAAAAGTCTTCAAGCTCATTGGGGAAGATGTCAATATAAGTACAAGAAAATTAAGATAATTTCTTCCCTGATATTCCCTTTCCTTATAATAAGTATCTTAATTATGCAATAAGCTTGTGAGAACAGAAATAAAGTGTAAGATGCAGAATTGTTAGTTATTACCATTCAACTGTCTGCAAGTCAATACAGACTGATAAACCAATGAAAAGTTTGTGTTGATAATTCCCTGGCAAGTTTTGCAATGACTGCGATTTCTTCAACAAGGTGTGTCACAACAAAGCAACATCACAGCAGATTTCTTTCCATTCTTGTAAAAATAATAAAAAATAATAATAATAATAAAAAAATCACTTAACAAATAAACCTGACCACATTACCTCAGATCTATTTCTTATTCCAAAGTCATGTTTACTTCCTATTATAGAAAGTGTTCGGTATGTCAGTTCCAACACAACTAACTACCAGTCAAGCCAGTTTCCATTCTGGTGACACGACTAGAAACCTGAGGAGTTTTGATGTACACCTTTCTAGGTATACAATGGTTGACTGAAAAAATAATTTACCTGTAGCAGCTTAGTGTTTAAGACTGCAGCACTATACCAAAGTGTAAAACAGTCATGAGATGAAAAAAAAAGAAATTGTCTTTTTTTATAGACACAACTGAAAATATATTGAAATAGATTGGCACACTTCAACCAATTATCAACTAGCTTTTAACCAATTCTTAACTAGCTTATCACCTTAGAATTTAGTTAACATTCTAACTGCACCAAGTGTATGTGATATAGCCCAGAAAGTGTAAAATGGCTTTATTGTCGACATTAGCCACAGAAAAAAAACCAAAACCCCAGGTCCACTAATATTCACAGATCTTAAAATACCTTTTAATTCATTCAAGAAATCTTGGGAGGATATTAAATTAGGATTGCAGAAAGTCCAGCATTTCACACATCTGTCTATGAATAATTCAGGGTCTTTGTACATTCACTCCTTATGACACTCAAAGAATTTTGTTTTCCTTTCATGTTTATAAACAGGGATAAGTGATTTTCACAGAAGGGAAGAAAAAAATAACAAGTAGCAGGTGAAGTGTAGGTAAAGTAAAGAGATAGAGGTCACCTATTTTCAAGGAAATCTGTGACATTTTATAGCAGTGAAAGAGCTGATCTTGTATGTATTCTCTCACACACAAAATGCATTCCTGAGACTAGTCAATAGGTGATATATGTCTCAGTGAGTTCTGTTTTGGAACTTAAAGAGGCAATTTAGGCACTGGGCTTACAATTATTTTGATTTTAAATACTTTGTTTGATGGCATTACATAAATATGCATAGTAATATTTCTTAGGTAAATGATTAATTTTACTTCCTATGGGTATAACAAGTAATCAGTTCCTATAAATATAAATCTCTAGCAAACTGCCATTTAAGACTTTCAGTGCATCCACTGACAGTTGTTCTGCTTGCATGTATCTCAGTCACAGCATTTTGTGTCCTATGCCTTTTTGATAAAGACATCCTTATCCAAAACTTTTAAGTGCTTTACATGATCTTTACTTGTATTGCCTCCCTGTCCCTACTAGTTAATAATCCTAATAGTGTTCACAAGATGAACAGCTTAGATGAAATTGATGACACTTGAACCAACCTTAATGGAAGTGAAAACAAGTTGAGTACAATTTAAATCTTTTAACTTTAAATTTTACATCTTTCCTCTGCTTCAGAATGTTTAATAGAAAGTAGCCAGTAGCTACATCAAAGTAAATGTATAACTACATTATACACTGTGACCTAACCCCAAAGCAAGATTTAGAACAGAGCTTTCTCCAAACAAACTAATCTTCAAAAAAAATATTTCTAATATTTGAGACAGTATTTCTAACACTTCATCTGTAAAAATTAATTTTTGGATTCATCACCGTGTCTGCTAAAATCAGAAAAGCAACAGCTGATTAAACATTTACCACATATATCTTGATAATATGCTTTTAAGGGTATGGCATCCGAAAATGATATACTATTTTAAAACAAGGCAGCAGGCTATTAATAATTATAAACTAATATTCAGAGGAAAATACTGATCCATATAGGAACATACTTTTGATAAAGAAAGAAAAAAAATAAGAACTTTGAATGCCAATTATCAGCCAGACGCATTTTTTGTAAACTATTTCTTTATCATCATTCTAAATTATGGCTAAAAGATACTTTAAAAAGAGTAAATAACTGCTGCATTTTTAATTCCTATTATTTCTTAATTCTTCAATTTATTAAAAAAAAAAGAAAGGGAGAAAAAAAATATTTCAGATCTCTGCAATGACCATAATTTTTCTTTTTGGCTTTTTTTTAAAAAGATATAAACCCATTAATTGTGTTTTTTATATAAAACACTGCTGCCAGGACACAAAGGCAATAGCTCCTGGTAAGAAATTGTATGTTTCTGTGTAGGGCTTGTTGTAATTATATCAGATTCATCTGGTACTCTCTCCTCAGAGAATAAATATGACAACTTTGTAAGTTATTTAAATGACACTGTGTCCTTTAAAGTGATTTTGTCAATGGTCTATATATAATTAGCAGTTATTAAACCAATATATATTGATAAAGGAGCAGAGACAAAATATATTGAGAAATGTATTAAGAGAATTATTTGCATGCTTAAGAGATATATAAGCAATAGAACAATATAAAGATATCATGTAATGAAATGGCTAAATCAAGAATTGTGGGAAGAGTGGAGACTGGAAACAGTCATAATAATTTAAGAATTGGATAAGGAATTAGAAAATCTATGGAACTGAGAAAACTAAAAATAGGAAAATGATATGGTATTTATTTGTATAAAAAGAATAAAAGGTTAATGATCTATATTCCAAAAAATACATGAAATATTAACTAGCCATCTGCCCATGAAGACTATAAACCTCATAAAAAATACTCTTCATATGTTAAATGTGTATATATGAGGTGAAGAATGGATTAAATAGAATTATTTTCAGTTTATTTACTGTTGGATATAAATCCAGGTCATTAGGTAAGGAGTAAATTTTGTCTTCACTGCACTTTATATGTGTAAAACTACTACATTTAGTGGTCCATCACTTCTATTGCAAAAGCCAACCATAACTCCAGAATTTGCGCCATGCTTCACTATTTGGAATTGGAGATGGAAAGACTCACATAAAGACTTCAAGACAAAGAAGGGATTTGTTTGCACTCATCTGTAGGGGAGATATTTACCATCAGGAACACAGTGGCAAAAATACTGATTACCTTAGGGCATCCAAAGACATGTATTTTTCTCTCTATTAGAAATAGTTTAAAACATGTAAACAGTTTTAATGTTGCCAAAGAAGAATGTGCTTTATCACCTGGGATTTATGGTGAGACGTAGAAGTAGTTTGATAAAGAGAGACATGAAGTTTGTTCCAGATGATGAGTTGCAGATATCAAATTAAATGAGAATGTGTAAGGAAACAGGAAAGAAACAGTCCCAGAAGAAAGATAGCACAAGATCAGAAAGGATTTTTAAAAGCAGCCTATTTTGAAATAAAATATAATGAGGGTAGTTTAAATTTATAAAAAAGGTTGGATTAAAAGTCTATTATGATAAATTAGGAAGACATATGGTAAGCATGCTGGGACCTGAAAGCTGAATCTGGCAGAGCCAATGCCACAAAGGTACAATGGTCAAGATAAAAGAACAGACATAAATTAACACTAGCAAATTTTAGAGAAAACAAAACCAACCAACAGAAGACCTTCCATAAAGATGTTCTTTTCCTTTTGTATCATTGGTCTTGAGAAAACACATATAATTTTGATGAAGTAAAAAAATAACATAAACTAAAAAAAAAAGTCAATACAGCATCAGAAAGTAATAAAAACACTTTGAAAACATTGTGGCTTGGAAGTTTAAGCATCTTAAACAAGTTCGTATTGAAAAAAAAAAAATCAACCAAAACCAGACAGCACTGCTATTGACATCAAATGAAGATGGTAACTACCTTCCTTCATATGCTATAAAAATTGAGCAAGATAAAAATATGAGAAGATATGTATATATACACACTGCATAAGTTTTTCATGTGTGATAGGTGCAGAATAGTGAGAATACACATTACAACCCAATTGAAAGGATCACATTGTAGGCAGAACTATTACCTTCCTCTTGGACGTTTCTCTCCTTAAACTTTTATGAACAATCACATTCATAAAAAAAAAATAAAATTAGTACTTTTTTCATCTTTGATGTACAAAGAATTGAGACTGTCTCCAAAATAATAATTTGGATGGATGTACACTGTGTTATCTCTAGGAATGGATAGTAGGTTACAGAAAAAGGTCTATGTTACTGAACTTGAAACTGGCTATGGTCTTGAAGCAGATCTCTACCTACAGTGTTTTTCCAAAAGAAAGTAAGTTTTGAAAGCCTTACAATTCAAAGGCCAGACTTTTCAAAATCAAAAGGCAATTTATGAGGACTAGAAATATAGAAATTGAGGGAGGTCTTTAAAAAGTGCATCATTCTCCTCTGCCTATTGTGTCCTTTCAGCACACCCTTTCACCCGGGTCCAAGTAAACCACTTCTGGATTAAACAAGATTTAGTACATATGTCTGTGACTGCATTCTCTGGAGTCTTACAGAAGACAATTTCTCCTTCCATTGCCTGTTGTGTGTCTGCTCCCTCTCTTCTCAGCAGCAGCTGTTGTTCTGCAACACCCCCTCTGCTTTTGCTGCACTGAACTCCAGCAATCTCTTTCCATCAAGCATTTCTGTTTCTGGGAAGGTATAGGTCTTTCCTTTGGGGAGGGAGACACTTCAACGAGTCACTCTTTTACATAGAAGCTAATTGCAAATTATGAGATTAGTTCTGACCGTGGTCTGAAAAAAAATTGTTCATCCACTGTGATGGATACTATCTACTGTGTTTCTGGATAGGTAGAATATAGAATACAGCAATAACTTGTAAAAAACATAGTAATTTAAAGAGTGGATGTGACTACATGTTCCAGGAGGGGGCTTCTGTCTGCAGCTTTACTTGAAAAGAAAGTAAGATATTTAAAATTTGTCAGAAATGTGAAATAATTTTAACCACAGTTAATTTTCTTTGCAGTGCAAGGAAGTCTACTCACTATGTGCTATGTATACTGCACTTACTCTAGAATTTTGAATTCTTACAAAAGAAACAGCGTGCCATTTTATGTGTTCTGTTCTTAGTCATCAAGTTTTCAAGTATCAGAAAAAAACCACTGAAATAAATAAATAAATAAATGAGTAAACATTATTTTCTTACCTGTCCATAATGCCACATAAATCTATCTGAAGATCACTGAAATTGCCAAAACCATTTTGCTGAACTGAGATCATATCCACTGCTTTGTTACCAATGGAAATAAGTCGCATGCATCCTTGAAAACCACCAAACGAGGTATTACACTCAGAAATGTTTCCAATGCTAGGACAGCCTGAAAGAATAAAAACTGGAGCTGAAAAGAAATATTTTATTGACAAAAATTTACATTCCAAAAGCAGATTGAACTTTGATAATCTCCACATATTTTAAGCTTTTTGGGTGGAGGACTTTAGCCAAAAGTGCTTTTGATTAGGTATGATTGTATAACTAAAAAGCAATAGTCCTCTGCAGTCTTCCTGGTTTTAAGGCATATGCAAAAACATTACTAAAAATTTTGGTACAGGATAGCTTAAGCAAAAGTTCCAAAGCAATGAATGAAATCAAGGTGTGAACAGATTGACTGGGAGATCTCAGTCCCAACATGTCAGATTACAATACAAGGTCATATGATTTGAACAAATTTTAAGCCACAATTGAAGTTAAATAAGAAAAAAATCAGTTACTAAGTACATTGATTTTATTTTATCAACTGTCGAGAAGATTTTGTAAACTACTGAAAACAACTTCTTGTTGCAGATCATCAATGACTCAACTAGGAGAGATGCTCCATTGAACCTGCTACTCATGGACAAGGAAGAAATGGTTGAAAATGTAAAGGTCAAGGACAGTCTTGGTTACAGCAAACCTGAAGCTGTGAAGTTCATGAGCCACAGAGCAAGAAAAAAACCCCCAGAATTACAACCCTGGTCTTCAGAAGAGCCAAAATTGTTCTGTTTAGGACCTGTTTGGAGGATACCATTAGAAATTGCCTTGGAGAGCAAAAGAGCTGGATAGCTTTCAACAAAAAAGCTCTTCAGGGCATAAGAAAACTCTATAGCAATACCAAAATAGTTAAGCAAGTGTGACATAAGGCCTGCAAACATAAACATGCAGCTACTGAGTGAGTGCAAACACAAAAAAGAAGTATAAAAATTGTGGTAGCAGGAACATGCAACTTAGAGGGGATTACAAAGACATTACCTGCATGTCTAGCAATGCAGTTAGGAAACCAAGAGGAGCTAAAACTTGCCAAGGAAGTTGAAGTGCAACAAAAAGGTTTTTGTAGGTGCAACAGCAGGGAAAGGAAAGCTAAAGAGATTATGGATACACTAGTCCATGGGACAGGGGACTTAGTGACAAAGGTCTTGAGAAGAACTGTTTTTTAAGGCCTTTTTCTTCCCCAGTAAAACTGATCCTTAGGCTTCCCATATCCTAGCAGAGTATGAAAAAAGAATGCAGTATCCACAGTAAAAGAACAATGAGCCCAAGGTGTACCTGAGGGTGCTGCAGGAGCTGGTCAATGCCATTTCAACAATTGCCATTGTCATTGTGAATTCATTAACATTTTAATCCTCAAAGGATCTTGGCAATTTGCTGAAATTCTTGACAATTGGAAAAGGCAGATGTTATACTCATCTTCAAGAAACTAGAGGGCAGTTAGTCTTATTGCATTCCCTGGAAAATTCACAGAGCAAAACTTCTTAAAAGCCTTTTCTAAACATGCAAAGGACAAGAAGTTAACTGGTGAATTTTAGCTTTGAGGCTAAACCATGCTTGACCAAGGCCTTTGTTTTCTTTGCTGAAGTGATGAGCAGTATAGATAAAAGGAGAGCAGTGAGCATTGCATACCTTAACTTCAGCAAACTCTTAACAGTTTTTATAGTCTCCCTATCACCAGATTCACAATATATGGGTGGGATAAGCAGTCGATGATGCAAAGTTCAGCTGATGATCACCGAACAGAAGGTTCTTCAGAGATCAGTAGTGACATCTATAATGTCTTCATTAATGACCTGGATGATGAGACAGCATGCACTTTCAGCAAGCCTGTGACTGACAGCAAACTGAGGGCAGAGATCAAATGCGGGAGAGTGGGGTTGCAAGTCAAAGGGATCTGGGCAGGCTGGAGAAACAAGGTGACAGGAATGCCATGAAATTCAGTAAGAACAAGATCAAGATTTTTAATCTTGAGATGGAACAAGTCCATGTAACAATCCAAACTGGAGGATAACTGTCCAGGGTGGGGCCTGAGGTTCTAGGGACCATCAAGTGGACCATGAGCCAGGAAAGTGCCCCTGCAGCACAGAAGGCCAATGCCATTCTGGGATGTATTATCAAGAGCTCAGTCAGCAAATTTTGGGAAATGGTGAGTGGTCCTTCCCGCTACATGGCGCTTGTGAGACTGTATTTGGCGTGCTGTAGTTCTGGGCTCCCTGGTACAGGAAAGACATCAGCCTCCTCGAGTGAGGCCAGTGGAGGCCTCCAAGATGGTTGGGAAGCTGAATGCAGTTATGAGGTAAGACTGAGAGATTTGGGCCCATTCAGTCTCAAAAAGAGAAGATAAAGCTATCTGATAAGAAGACACAGAGGAGATGGAGCAAGACTACTTCCAGCAGTGTAAAGTGATGGGACAAGTGGAAAAGGACAAAACTAAAAACCTGCAAATTTGGATCATAAGGCATAAGCAACAAGTGCTTTTATTGTGATGGTGGTTTGCCCCAAGAAGTTATGAGATTTCCATTCTTCAAGCGGGTCAAGGCTTGAGCGGTCACAGCCTGGTACATCTCAATCTAATCAGACTTATTTAGAACAGGGGGTTAGACTACACAACATCTGAATGTCCAACTCAAACTACAAATAACAGTCTGTAAGAATCTAATATCGTGGTTTATCCATTGTCTTACTGATCCTGAAATGCCTTGTTCACTGTTTGCCAATTAATTAAACATTTGCAGTCAATAAATGAACTGCTTTAATCCTGATTTGATTTAAACCATGTCCATTGATCAGTTTTTCCCAGTGGCAGCTAAACACTGCATTACAAGGCTTAAACAGTTTTCATCTTTCTTTCAGGGCATATTATTGCTTCTGAAATAATGCACAAGGGTCATCCTTTGATCTTAGTCAAACAATATTGAATTCTGGGTCACAGCATTTGAAGGTCATCTTGTTTCAGGATTTAGGAAGCAGTGAGTATCAAGACACTTGTCTGTTCCACAGAGCTAATGGGTACTTTTGAAGCCCTGTAAAGACAGTGGAGAGACTTATCATACAGGAAAGCAAAATTACAGTGGAAACTAATAAATACAGTCACATGAGTGTACAACAACATAAATGGCATAGATATATTTTTGAGAAATACAGATTAGAAAATTAATTAAAACTGAAATTGAACAAGTTAATAAACTTTCAGTGTGTTTAACTCTGTTCAGGAACCAAACATTTCAAAATTGTTATCACATTTCTAAAGGCATATGTTTATTATTTACTTGGTATGTTGCTTTGAGAACAACAAATCTGCGGACTTGCAAAAGTCCAAATAGGAGCACAGTAAGTTTTCAGCACCACACACAGTTAAACAAATCAATTACAGGTCTAACTATGTGCATTACAGCACTCTATAATTGAATGGTAAGAGAAATTCTGTCATTTCTGAAGAAAAGTATGATGCTCATTTGAGAATGAGATATTTCCAGTGGAGTTCATATAAATAAATAAAATTTAAAAAAAAAAAAAGCCAGAGAAAGCAGGAAAAGATAACAACTTTTAGACTTAGCAAAATTTTACAAAATTTTGTTTCAGATATTTTTCTTGGTGTTTCTTTTTTAAAAATTGCCTGCTACTTCTGTTAGAGAAAAGACAACACCATTAATATTAATTACATTGTGTTTCCTTATAATTGTAGACTGGATATTAAAGATAAGAAGAAACCCTTTAATCATGGAATTTACATTATGTGCTTATTGCAATATTAAATAATCTAATTTTCCCTTATATTTGCAGCAAGTTATTATTACAAGAACTGAGAGAGGTTATAGATCCTTGATGATAGCATGACTAGAATTGTGCTGACATAACACTAAAGTATTTTCATGTTTATTACACATTTTTCCAGTTAAGCATACATATTTCCTGCATAATTTGTATTCATTAAAACAAATAAATGAATCACCATGTCCCCAGGACATCTCCCCTGAAAGGCTGATAGTCATATTTTAACAACCAGCATAAACACAGTAAGTATTCATATAAACTTGAAAAGAAAGTAAAAATGCATTGTCTGCATTTTGACAGTGGTATATAACATAAAATTTTAATAAACAATTGTCTAAACTCAGAAACCCACTTCTAGTATTCCCTAACTTTTATGACATGCATGAGGTGCATATTTCAGATATAAGGCTGAAATCAGAGATTTTGAGGGGTTGATATGCAGTTAGTACTTTCAGTGTTCTTGGAATTAATTTGCCCCTCTACACAGCAAAGGACAAATAGAAATGTCCTTGTACAATTTAACTGAATATGCTGCTTTTTGTAACTGTCCACATCCCTCCTGATCTGTTCATCTGTGTCATCAACCCTGCAACGGTGAAAATCACCTAATCTCCTAATCAGTGATCTGGGAACTTGAAGGGACACAGAAGGGGTTATTCAAGACTAATATTTTGCATCTTTCTCTGATTTCTCTGATTATCATCCAATTCAAGGGGTGTTTTTAGTAGAAAAGGGCAGATTCCAGAAGTGAAAATTCCTGTGGATGCTTATGTAGCAGTTATTTCACTTAGTTACTCTACTGATCATGAGTATGAAATGTATTTAAAACCTATTGTTTCAGGGGAAGTGATCTATAGACAATGACTTGGTCCATACTCATTTAGGGTTTTGTACACATTCTTCTCAGTTTTTCAGAAATTTGAGAATCATTAATAAATAGTTCAACCATTAATGTTTAAACTACTAAGAGAGGAAGCATTAGGCTAATAATGCACTCAGATGCTGTTTATCATTGTCATTATGCAGTCCATTCCCAACGGAATTACATGCAACAACCTGTTCTACTCCATCAGTAACAATACATGCCATTAATGATATAACCACTGATATGATACCAGTGGTCATCATGTCATGATATAACCACTTGATGACAGATGACTGCTGATATTCCTAGGGAAATGAAGATGTATAAATATAGTTTTTTAGGCACAAACTATATTCTTCAAACATAGAAAAGTTCTGTCACTGTGGAAAAAAAAAATAGTGTATCATATAAAGAGGGTATTTACACAGATTAGTAAGCATACACTTAAGGGGTGAAAACTTGAAGTCATTCCAGTGGAAGATTCTCAAAAAAATTCATTTAGCAAAACAATAAGTCTGCAGCAAGAGAAACATTTGTGTGTCTGTTTGATTGCCAGCCAGACCATATTCAATTATCAGAACATGATACAAGTTATAACAATCTAAAAAGTGACCAAGGATTTAGGGTGGTGATTTATTCCACCCTACATGGTAAAATTCAAAGGAAACTGAAACTCAAAACATCAAAACATTGGCTGAACCAATCTAAGCAAAGAAGACTTGAAGCAAGCAGAACAATTCTTGTCATTTGATTAGATATGTCAGGAAAAATTGACATTTAACTGTTGGATATTGCAAAATAAATAAACAACATATTTCACCTCCAAAGTAGAAAACATCTCCTGAATAAATCTGCAGAGGTATGGAGGCATGAGCAGATGAGGTCACATCATTGTCCACTCTTACACTGATACGATTCCTTTTGACAGAGAGAGATACAGAATGCCACTGGCCATTATTTAATCCAGCACCTGAAAACAAAATAAAATCCCAAAATTTAGTATAAACTTCCCTTAATTGTTATACTACCTAAATGTTATAGGGTTGAAAGGACAAGGGACCAATAAAGCAATCATAGCCCACATAAAATCTCCAAGCGATAGTGAAATTAAAAAGATCTTAATAAGCCCAAGTGTATTTTGTGAAGACAGAACCTTGCTTCACATTTGATAAATAAAAAATAAAGGTACTTCAGTTAATAAGTCTTACTGTTGTATGCCTAATTATCTGTAATATAACTATTTCATGTAATGACTGCAAAGAATATCCTCCCAATCTAAGGAGGTTATCATTAAGACATCACTGTGATGGCTGATGCAGTATTTTACACATAAGACATATTTTTACTACACTGTTTCAAAGGATTTCTTAATATTTTAAAATAAAAAGTAGTCATTATATTACAGCACAGCAAAATAACAAAATCCTGTAGATGCTAAAAGCTTCAGTAATCGTCATGTCAATGACACAAGATAATTTTTCTTTCAGCTGTCTCTTTTATTGGACACGTATGGGAAAATATTCTGAGAGTTTAGTCACCAACACAAAATTACATTACCTCTGGGTGTGTCGGTGTAAGGTGCCACAAAGCAATAAAACTGTAGCCCTGATTCTGGAAACACTTATGTAAACATAATTAAATAAATTCTATAGAGGGCAGCGTGTAACCACATTATTATCTTTAACAAGTGATTAAAGTCAATCATGTTCTTGAGCATTCTTCAGAATGGAGATACTTCTTTCAGTGAAGAACAAAGAATATAACCGTTGAATTATGCAAAGTTTTTTCTTGACTGAGTGCCTATGAGTTATGATCTGTGATTTCCCACTTGAAATTTCATGTACTTATATAATCCCCTCTAGAACATGTTTGTATATGTCACAGTAATAGTCCATGAGTTAAGAGACTCAATCAAACAGAAAGAAAAGAAATGAGAAAGATGAGAAGGTTCAAATAGCTAAATTACAGCATAACTAGGACCCATAGATTGTTAACTACTATAATCTAAACACAAGATTGTCATACAGTGAAGAGATAAACTCTAGAAGGACATTGCAAAATCGGATGAACTATCACCTGGATAATATCTCCAATACATTTAGGATAGTATTAGCCCTATATACCTTTTCTATCATTTTTCCTGACTTCAATTAGTTATTAGGGAACACATAACAAGAAATCTTAAACATTTAAGATGCTTAAGATTTATCTCCAGCCTCACAGATGTACTTCAAGTGAATAATACTTTCCTTGGTCACATCTCTTCAATACACTACGTTTTTCTCTAGAAATCAAAGAATCATAGCATTTTGTGCTGGAAGTTACCTTTAAAAACCATTTGGTCCAGCCTCCCTGCTCTTTGCAGGGACTTTTTACTGAATCAGGTTGCCAAAACCCCCATACAACACAACCTTGAACATATCCACGAGTGCAACACATAAATATAACCTGTTTCACTTTAAAAATTGTTACCATTTGTCCTGTCACTCTAGATCCTTGGGGAAAAAAAAATAAATCTCCATTATAGGCCTTTTGAATATTGAAAGGCCACAATAAGGTCTCCCTAAAGCTTTTTTTTTCTCCAGGCTGAACAGCCCCAAATCTCTCAGTGTGTCTTCATGGAGAGGTGCTCCAGCCCTCTGATTATTTTCATGGCCCGTCTCTAGTCCCCCTCTAGCAGGAACATGCTTTTCTTGTGTTGGGGACCCCAAAACAGTTCATTTGGTGGGGTGTCACACGAGCAGAGCAGAGGGGCAGAATCCCCTCCCTCACCCTGCTGGCCATGCTGCTTTGGATGCAGCTCAGGACATGTTTGGCTTTCTGGGCTGTGAGTGCACATGCCTGGGTCATGTCCAGGCCCTCCTCTACCAGCACCCTCAAGTCCTTCTCAGCAGGGCTGCTCTCAATCCCTTCATCCCCCAGCCTGTACTGATACTGAGGGTTGCTCGAATCCAGGAGCAGGACCTTGCATTTGGCTTTGCTGAACTTCATGAGGTTCACACGGTTCACACGGGTCCATTCTTAAAGTCTATCAAGGTACCTGCAGGTTGTATCCCTTCCCTGAAGTGAATCAACTGCACCACTCAGGTTGGTGTCATCAGCAAACTTGCTAAGGATGCACTCGATCTCACTATCTATGTCATTATTGAAAATATTTAATCTAGCAATAAAGTCTGTTGTTTCATTTCAATTGTTGCAAGGATAACGGCTTTTAATTCTTAGTTGGGCATCCTGCTTCAGTTGCTTCTTGTTCTGGTGGGTAAACCGTACTCCAAACATTGCAGCATTTGACTGTGAAGGTAGGTAAGAGACTGTCCTAACATAAAGAAGGGTATTTCAGACTGTCAAGAGTTTTTGATTACTGGAAAATTAATTGTATGAATTTTTCACTTTTTGGTTTGTTGATTGTAGCTCATCTTACTAACTTACTATCTGATTTTGGAATGGATATTTCATCTCCTCTTCATACAGGTTGGCATGATTAGAGATACTCAACAACATTCATGTAGCTCAGGTTAAGACTTGCTAGAAGTCCCTTCTATTAAGTCTGACAACTGTGGGAGCACAAGACACTCTGAAGAAAACTGTTCATTTTAGCCCTTGAATTGAGAACTTTGATTAAATTCACATTTGCTTGTATGGATTCATGGAGTGGTGAAACACCTAATTGGAAGAGGCCAATGGACTACTAACATTTACAGTCCATCTGAAATTTATATTGTCTGCTGCTCTACTATGAGTTATAAAAACGTTTAACCAGAAGCAAGCAGGAAGAACAAAGCAATTAATTTTTTTAGTACATAATAGGGTAGCTATTAAACCAGATATCCAGTTATTCTCATTAGTTCCATCATTTTAAATCTAAGCATTAAAAAAAAGTCTATGGGATATCTTGCAGAACAGCGACATCAAACCTCAGGAACATATGTATAAAGATACAGTGTATACAACTTATTAGGAGATCAGGGAGAAACAAAAAAAAAAATGTTTAGAGGAAGTAATTTTTAGATTAGTCTGAAGTATAACAATCAAATGTCATGATTGTTAACATCACAATTCAAAGCTGCATGCAAATAAAAAGCTGCATAGAAATAGAGGATCATAGAAGAAACTGAGTAATAAGATCTAATATTTACAAATTCTGTAATTCAATTTGGTCTTACCATTCAAAACAAATTAACTTTGTGTTGATTTCTTTTTTTTTAAATCTATGTTATTTCTTTGTGAATATTTGATTAACAACTTGCAAAAGAGGCTACAAAGGAAAGATATTAAACAACCATTCTGTAAAAGAAAGATAGAACTTATTATAACTTAATTAGTTATGAATTAACACGCCATTTTCCTCAGTTTTATATGGTTGAAGAAATTCTTAAAAAGCACATGATAATTTATTTAAGAATTGTGCACAAGAAAATATGCTCTGATTTAATTATCAAATATTATGCGTGTGGGTGGGTCGTGGGTGTGGCTGTGAAATCAGGTCATAAGTCATTGCCCATAGGGGAGGAAACCTGTCCAACCATCCATAATTTGATTACTCTATCTCGAAATGCATATTTGAATTACTTCAGTGAGTGCTACAATAAACACTTCAAAAACTCAAGGAAAAATTTCCCATACGGTTTCGTTAGATAAATTCTTTCTCAGAAGAGAATAAGATGATTTTGCAGTAGTTTTTGTCTTCAAAAAGACAAACACAATTTCTCCTGTTAGACTTTATGAACAGAAAGCTTAACTTAGCATGAGAATATTAAATTCTGTTTCAGCATAGAATGTTAAGATTTATTTTGGGGTGTTTGAGCTAATATTTTCTGTATTGTGTTGCAGCTTTGAAATTGAATAAATTGCTCCATGTGCAAGTCTACTGATAGCTGTTAAAAGTGCCACCACCTTCAGGTGGTCTGTTAAAATGACAATGCATGACAACAGTTTCTTTAACATACATCACCTAATTCAACAGCAATTGAAACAGCTCCTAAAAAGCCAAATTCATCACTGCTAACTACATACTACTGACATTCTTACTAAGGAATTGACATTTTCAAATGGTAAGCCTAGGGAAATCTTTTGTCATTAAAGTGGTACTCTGTGCATCAGTTATTTTAGATTATAAAAAATATCAGGGCTGATCCTGTTATCACCCACAGGAACAGTATCAAAGTATTTATGTAAATTTGAACGTTATCTGTGGTCATTACAGGCTTACAGTCTTCTCCTGAGTTAAAATAATCAACTGTTTAAAATTTTACTTGTAACCATTATACACCTGTACTTCAGAGTTTCCTTCCTTCCTTCCTTCCTTCCTTCNGAGTAAGGAATCAATCTAAAAGAAACAGAGGCATGGGATGAAGATTAAGGAGACCTCATCTTCAAATCCTGTGGCTGTTTCTTTGCCCTGCTTGGTTCTGCTTTGCTCTCTTTGTCTGCATTAAACTGCCTAAAACGTTCTGTGAACATTTTAGATCAGTTGATTTTTATTTTGTCTTTGTATCAATTATAACTGGTTTGGGGTTTTCTCCCTTGTTTTTCACCTGTTAATTCAGTGATGGCTGAATTAACTAATGGCTTCTTTTACACTGATATTATTCTGCCTTGTGAATATGAAATGAGAAATACATGCTTTGTGTACTCAAAATAAATCTAAGATCAACTGATGTTTTGGATATCATAAATGTGTTTTCTGCACCCAAATTCACCCTTACTTCAGCAACATATTCCTCCAGCAAGTGGACTCTGGTCATCTTTGTCCATACAGAAACCAGTCCAATCTCAGCCTAATTTTCTTATTTCCATTTATTCCTTGTAATCCCACTTATCCAGCTAATCTCTATTGTGCAGTTTTTCCTGTCTGAGAACTCATCATATCATATAATATCACATCATATAATCCATCTACAAATAGAGGGCAAAATTCAATTTGTTTGCATAAATGATGAGAAGCTCTAAAGCAGCTGTGATACACAGAATGTCAGAGAATATTACAATACTGATGAAGTGCTGCTAGCTGAAGGTCTTGATTTTATTGCATAGTGATGTTGCTGAATCTCAACATTTTATAAAATGTCTTTATAGTTGGAGATGATGTTATCTCTGTCCTGCTCTCATATCTCATGAAAGATGGAGATTCCTGACTGGGCGAGCAGTCTTCTTGTTCTCACATCAAGCACTAACAATACCCAGAAAAACTGAAGAGACTCTTTGAAAAAGAGTTAGTCCCATTCCTGCCAGCCTGAGTGAAAGTTAGAGCTGGGAGCTGCTTTGCAGAATACCAGTTGGATACTCTCTAACATGACTGTATATTAGTATAGTTGCCTCATCCTCTTGTCTTGACATACTTGTTTGCCGACAGGGAAATTACCCAGAAGAAGACTAGAAGGCACTGGCTTTCCAAAAATCCCAGTTTCACCCTGTTAATGATGCCTAGCAGTGCATTACCAAAAGTAGATGGTCTAGGCTCAATTCAGTGATTAACTACAAAAGTGACCCTTTAGCTCTCAGGTATTCATTTTCCTCAAGTTCCCCTTTTGTTGTTTTTTTTTTTTTTTTTTAATGTAGACTCAAAACTTGCCCTAGTTTTCTCAAACACAATCTGGTACTGGGCATCCACTGCTCCAGTTTAATGGACATCTCTGCAATTGAGAACTCTGGAAAATAATAGACATGATATTTATAATGATGTATAACTTTATAAAATATTTAGTTACTTGACACCTTGTGAAAGCACTGACAAATGGTGAAAAACATCTTAATGACTTAGCTTGACAGAGTCAGAGATTAAATTTCTTACACTTCACAACTGGAAAAGCAGCTTAGATTTCCCAGACTATACACATGAGCTGTACATAGTGTATGTATGTTAAGCTAGGGACTCAATTTTTCAGTCTATGTTACTGCAAGTAATTTCTACTCATTCATGGGGAAAAAAAGAATAGATATGTTTGTGACAGAAAAAAGCATTTAGAAATAATTGGGTGTAAAATTCCCACAAGTAAAGCATAGTTGCACACACACTAGTCATAAAAATAAGTCAATAATGCAGGTACTAATTGAAATGACTTTTCATTAATCAATTTTTTTTATGCATAGGAGTCTTCTTCATTTCTGTTACCTGCAGCGATGTCACTCAGTACTCTTCCTGTTCTATGAAGATTGATTTTAACTCTCCCATCACTTAGATATAAGAGGAAACAACCTGAAAATTGGTGCAGTTTACTGGATAATAGAAGTCCTTCCTTGTTCCAAGTGCGAAACTGAAAACTGACAAATACTTCATCTTGGCCTGATGTGCCTGGCAGTGCCAGGTAACTGCTGGAGCTCAGAAATGTAACCGGAACCACCTGTGGCTCTAAACATGAGAAGGACACGTTGCCCTAGAAAGAAATGACACAAATATGGCATTAGGAAGAGTCATGCGAATTTCTATATGAAAACTGCAGAGTTTCAAAACGTGGCATGTAGTACTTGAATGTATTAGTCTGAAAACCAAACATGAAAATCCTCAGTTTCAGAAATGTTCACATAGTTGTTTGACCAGAATGAATCGATCTGCCTGGGCAAAGAGTGGCAAGGACCTTTGAGTGAATGAGGTAAGTTCCTAAATTACATGGTTGATTTAATGGTACTTCAGGAGTTAGACAGACCTGCTTTGTTCCTAGTTTGGATCAGCCCCAGTAAGTATTAGGGGCTTAAAAACTTTTGAATGTCAAATAAAATGCCACTGAATGCATGTTAACACTTACATGGGTCTAAATGCTTATAAGCAGAGAAAAATGTTGTACTTGGCATTGATTGTTTAAGGCAGTGTTAAATTTAAGAAAAAAACAATTTAAAAATTAATGCAGTGGAAGATGTGCACTATTTGTTTTCACAAGCATAAAAATTCCACATGTAAACTCTTGCTACTTACAAATGCAAAACACACACAAGGGAACGTGTTTTCAAGCAGGCCCATATGGACAAGATGATGAGCTGGATTTAGGGACCTAGGCTTTATTTTGTGCTTACCTTCTTCTGAAATAACTGTTTCTTAGGTAAAGTTGCAGTTGAGTTCATTAGGAAACTCTGAGAGTAACCTGCATCTGTGCTTGTACTGAGTGATGCAGATAAGAAGTCTGGAATGGGAGTAATGCATTTTTTGCATCTGGTGTCAGAGTTAGTTAATACTTCATGGCACTTAATAGTAATACACTGTGCACTCTCATCTAACAACTTGCCGGCACCATTTGAACTATAACTAATTTGTTCTGTACAAAGGATTACTAAAGATTAATGTCTCTGGAATTTAAAGTGCACTTAATATCTATCCAACACAAAGACATTTTAAACTTTTGAGTGTACATAAAACTTTGACCACGCAGTAAAAAACTATAAAATCAATTTAAGAAAAATTCTCACCAGTCCCTGGCATGGAAAGATGTTAAAATTTATGGGTTTTCATTTTCTTCAAGGAAAATACATATATAAGTGAAAGCTTTGTCTTATGAATTCAGCTGTAGAGAAATGAATAGTCAGCTGAACTGACCCACAGTAAAAAGGCACTCATCAGATTAATAAATCTTGTTAAATACCAAAAGCTGGACATTTGCAGATTCCCCCAGTAAAGTGTCTGTTTCATAAGGATTCTGTGGTAACATGGATACTTCCTGGAACATTTACATTATGAAACATCTCCTAAATAGCTTTGAAAGTAGCACAACAATACAACAAACATTTGACACAAAAATAATTAAATTTGCTATTACAAACAATTTCATAGTTCCCCTTCCACTAGTCCACCCAGAGCCTACTATAATTGCCCATTCCCCAATATTCATAAGCATAATAGAGAGAATACTATGCAGAGGTACAAGCTTAGTTAATGTTGGAATATTTCAGGTGAGTTTCACATGAGGAGAGATGCCTCTCATCCATTTGTTCTGTTACAGAGAATCAAATTTGATTCTTCAGATTCTGAACTGAAATGCAAGTTAAAATATTTGAATCTTGAATGCATTTAACATATTTTTAATTATTCTGAGCTGATTTCTATGATATCTCTGCATTTCCTGCTACTAAATAAATAAATAAATGTTGCAATTAGAGATTACTCTTTTTCTACTGGGGAAAAACAAATCAAAACCAACAACAAAGGACTTAGTAAAATTTCTAGAAAATCTTTCATAACACAGAAGACACTTGTTTTGTTATTGGAACTCTTTCTCTAAAAGGTAGGGATTTGGATAATATAACTGTTGGCCATGTCACAATACATGCATTAAACCCACCAACGTAAACTACAGATCTCCAGACAAAGGTCAGTTTAAATTGACAAACAGAACTTACCTATCAAAATTATAATGCTCTGGACACAGTAGAGTGGACCAGTATTCTTAGCAGTAAAAGACTTTTAAAATGTACTGCTGGTGTTCTTATACGTCAAGTACAGGTTCTTATTATTCTGGTACAAAGCCGGAGATTCGATGGCTTCAAATGCATCTTGTTAGTCATTGGCTTTTGTATGAGCATAGCAGTGAGATACCACACAACACTGTGATATCAGACACATCTAAATATCAGCTAAAGACCTCAAGAATAAAATGCATCCGGCCTTTTCTGTTGGATGAGTCTATGCAGTATAAAATGAAAAATAGCCCAAATAGGTAATTACTCGATTTTTTATTTCATTACATAACATACATTTTATAGAACTGTGTGCCAGCAGGTTGGCTTTGAAAGTGGTTGTGGTTGTTTTCTCTATTTGACTTATTTATTCTTTCTTAACAGTGAATGTCTTACCACAAAGTAGATCTGAGACTTATGCCTCCTGGCCAGGTCAATAACGTTCACTCCATTATAATAAATATTTTCAAAACACCCATGAAAGTTCCTGCGTGATAATGTCCCTGATTTTCCAGGCACTGGGATCCCTCCAAAGCTGAGCTTAGAAAGAGAAGAGAAATCAATAATACTATTAAGTAATTTTCTAAGGAAAGAACTTGACTGTACTGTAAGAGCAGAAGTCAAAGACTGGCCAATAATGAATCTGCTACTTCTTGTCTATTTCATTTTATCACATCTAAATATTAAAAGAATAGGCTAACAAAAATTAGGCTGTATCAAATCATACATATGTACTAAATTATTCTGAAATTTTGGCTTTTTCAAAAATTCTTGTGATATCTCTCAAGAGTGTGTTGAATCAGTATTCAGGGTCCATTACAGCAGCAAAACCAAGGAGAAGAAGGCCAAGGCCAAGCACATGCAGATTATGCAAGACAGTGTGAAAAGGGAGAAGAAAATTAGAGACAACTTGGTTAGGAAACTTGTGCCTAACTTCTCCACTCTGTGCGCAGCATCATAACGACCGTAATAGAGAACAAGAGTGCAACAAATTACATTATTCTAGGACAGATTCGAAACAAATGAAAGGAGGTACATTTTCCCTTTCAAAATGCTCAGGCTATGCAGTTCCTTTGTATGGCGCTGTAAAATTACTTAGTTTCAGAAAGAGATTGGAAGATTTAATAAAAATAAAAATCCATTGAGAGCTACTAAATTCAAGACTATCACTTTGTCTAAATAAGCCCCTGAGGCAAAAGCTGTTAGAAAGCAGTAAATTATTTTAGAAAAGCATTGACACAAGGGTGACCTCAGTTATGCTCTATTCTATGTTTTCAGTCTTGGGCACCATCAGAAATAGGATGCCAGTAAAAGCAAACTTTGTAGCTTACACATTTCAAAGCTATTCTGAACAATATTATATAAAAAATCAATCTAAAATATATCTCTTTTAATTTTGAAATTTTACTTAATGTTTAAAATAATTTTTCCAAAAGAATTAACCAAAATAAAATATCTCGTATTTCATTAAGTCATGAAATTGAGACAAATTTGTAGACAGAAATGCAATTGTAAATATAGTAGTTTATTATTTTTTGAAAGATTTTATGCTTTCTTTTTACTTGTGTTGGCAACACATACTTCAAATTATAGTATGTGGAAGAGACGAAAATTTAATTTGGAATACTGATTGATTTAGTAAAAGATATCTATTTGTCAGCCAGTGATTTTTTTCTCTCTCTTTTCTTTTTTTTTAATTGGTATGATCCTCCAAACTTTGATATTATGATTTACATTCAGAAATTCTAAGCAGATATTTTTGAAATAGAATAATACAGACACAGAACAGCATGAAATCTCGCTCTGAATTGCTTAAAAATTGGAATGAGTGCAATAAAGTCTGTGGCTTCCAGACATTCTGCTCTATCACTCATTGTCTCATCCAACAAACAGGATAGGGCAAACATAAAGCAGCCAGTTATCACATGACAACTGTGAAATTGTGGTATTTTTAACCATAGGCAGGAAAATGTCACAGCATATTACATCTACTACTTTTCATGAATCTACTATTTGTGCAAGCAAGATTTTTTCACAGTATATTTTTTAGATCTAACAGGGATTTAAGTCAATAAAAAATTTCTAAATTGGTTTAATGCTGATTTAGTGTAATTTTCATCAAGTTTTATATTCATAACATTAATATTCATTAAATAATAGCATGAATTGGGTCTCATTCATTATGTTTACAATATTGTTTATCACATTTGCAGCTCCACTGAAACAAAGATATTAAAATAATGAATTCTGAGATGAAAAAGATGGTCTTTTGAAAATACTGAGTTGCAAGTCTAGTGGAGGATTAGTACTCCAAGAACATCTCTTTTTCTTTGATTCATTGCTTTAGCAGACAGAAAATCCCTAAGGTCTTAAGGACTACAAACTTCCTTAGGTTCTGTTTCCTTTGCCTGTTTCAGTGCATTTGCATAACAAAGGTAATAAGTGTAATAAAGGAAAGGTAATTTTCACACCTCATAATCAAGGTCCAAATAACTGAATTCTCCTTTTGCATGAAAATGATGAGTATGTTTATCCACTGTAAAGTTTACTTGACTGTTAAAGTGCTCAATGAGAACAGAATGCCAGTGTTGATCATCCAAAAGGCTGCCCAGTGTAATATTAATTAGGGCATTAGAAGGATGAGTTTTAGTATCACCTTGAAAGAAGAAAAATAAAAACTATTAATTTCATTCAAAAATATAATTATTAAAATTATACTGCTAGTTTTTCATACTGTATACATTAAAGTCCACTTAACAGTTTAAGAGAAGTTTCAGTCAAGTAATGCCTAATAACTGTATTAGACTTTATGAGACTGTAGCTGTTACCTAAATTAATGAGTAGGGACAGCTTCCCTTTAGTTAATTCCAGGGTGATGTGGTCTCCATTTTGTCCTTCTCTGTGGAGGAGAATTCCATCACTTTGCATTGTCTTAAACTTCAGAGAAATCACATCTTTCAGTGCATTAATGAGTTTTTTATTTAATGTGTAAATTAGACAACTTTTCCCATCAAAGCCAACCACCTCAGACCCTAGAAGTAAAGAAATGAAAGATAATGTACAATGCCATGTCTGAAACAAACAGTTGCATGTTACTTCAATATGACATGAAGTCCCACCACCACCATCTCTGCATCCACCTGTGCCCAGTAAATCGTACTTTATTTCTTCCCCGGATATTGAGACTGTCCTGCTTTGCTGGTGCTGCTGTAACTGGATAATAAAACCAGGTGAGAAGAGATCTGCCTTCTATTGAAATCTAACACGGTTCCCGTGTGCTGAAAGGCACATCTGCCTGGCCTTGGAGCAATAAAGCACCTGGATCATTTCTGCTCTTGCATTTCCCCAAACAACTCAGCTTGTTGTTGATCTTCTTTCAAACAAGGAAAGGGAAGGTTTGGGAAGGCAAGGTTTGGGGAGGTTTGGGAAGGGAAGGTTTGGGAAGGTTTGGGAAGGAAAGGTTTGCGAAGGTTTGGGAAGGAAAGGTTTGTGAAGGGAAGATTTGGGAAGGGACGACAAGGGAAGGGAAGGGAGGGGAAGGTTTGGGAAGGGAAGGTTTGGGAAGTTTGGGAAGGTTTGGGAAGTTTGGGAAGGTTTGCGAAGGTTTGCAAAGGGAAGGTTTGGGAAGGTTTGAGAAGGTTTGGGAACATTTGGGAATGTTTGGGAAGGGAAGGTTTGGGAAGG
>VZRJ01006840.1:53381-94713 GCA_013397565.1 Ptilonorhynchus violaceus
GGATGCCCAAACAAGGGAAGGTTTGGGAAGGGAAGGTTTGGGAAGGGAAGGTTTGGGAAGGTTTGGGAAGGTTTGGGAAGGGAGTAAAAAAGTGCTAACTGATTTTATCTCAATAATATAAAAGAGTGTCTGTCAAAATTGATACAGATTGAACAAGACACACAAAAAGGAACTGGTAACACTATAAAAAGCTCATAGAATAGTCACAGTTCATATGTAAAGAAGAAAAAAGTAATTACCATTGAAAAATAAATTTTTGAAGTGAATGGAAATATAAAGGACACTCCATAAAATATGAAGTTATTTTTCAACTGACTGGTTGACTTCTTGCAAGTATTTACTAACTGTATATAATTTCACTAAAAATATTTCTCTGTATTGTCAGCATGGAAATGAACTGAATTCAAATTAACTATAGTACTTAAAGTTGGTAATTTATATTTCATTTTCAAAAAACTCTTGTCAGGTGAATGCAGCTATGTTTTAAAATATGGTTTCTTGATTTTCTTCATATCTTGATAATGAAGAATTCATTTACAAAATGCACAATGAATAAATATGACATTCTACCTAAATATGAATCCTAGACTGACTGTTTTACTTCATTTTGTCATTGAATGAATGTGGATAGTAAAAGCATTACTTAATGTTGAAGTAAAGTAATGAATGTGAAGCAGAACAGCTTCAATAAAGAATTCAATAAGATCACTTGTACATTTATATGTATCTATCAAACCAGCTAACTAGATACATTCTTAGTAGGCACTGATAACAGTAGGATTGGGAACATACTCTTGCCATTAGTTACTGGGACAAGAGCATAAGTAACATTAACACGGCTCTCCAAAATCCCTTACACTATTCTCCAGCACCAGCTCCCAAGAAGCAAAATCTGCTCTGTCTAAATTTGGAAAATAAACAAAATTAAACTTTTCCCCCTCCCTCACCCCATGAATTCATGAAGATTGTGAAACTGCTGCAAATTAAAATTCTTGTAACATTTCTCACACATCTTGTCTTCACCATCTATGCATTACCCCTAGAAATACATTTAAAAAGTTGTGGGAGAGATAGCTTGAGCAACCTACAGGGTTATAAGGATAAATAGAATGTGGGCAAATATCCAGAGTGCCATAAGATTTCCCTCTCATATTTACCAACTACTTCCAGCTTTTAGTAATTGCACCCCTCTCCATGTTTTTCCTCTACTCTGCTGCTGTAAATAAGGAAAACAGAACAGGTTGACTTGTTTTATGAACACCCATCTTTTGTTTCATGATTTGCAATATGTCTTCCTTAAATTAATGTAATCTAAATCCTTACTACACTACAAAAATACCTTTGGAAATCACAAAATGTCCCCGAGAAACTGGAAATTCTGGAAACTTCACATACCACAGGACCAAGAATCTTAGTGACCCTGAACAAAAGTTTTAGTTGAAATATCTTTCTTTTAAAAAAATACTTAATTTTTTTAAACTTTCAATCAATTGAAATCAATGCTAATGTTCTACAAGGAACAAAAATTAAACCAATGCAAACTGTTTGGCTCTTATTCCAGTCATGAAGAGGATATGAAGTCTTTTCTTTGACTGATGTAACTGTGCTGTTGGCTTTAACCATTCCAGCCAGAAAGGGAACGCTGAAAAAGCCTCAATACAATTAGCAGTGTTAGAGAAGAGTGGAAAAGGGTTTGCACAGCATCTGCAGTGCTTGCTGTTTAGGTAGACACAACATCTAACGATTTTTAATGTGCAGTATGCATTTAGTTCCCAGTTATCTTTCTTCTACAATTTTATACGTTTGTCATTTTCATATTTAAACCTATCTTTCTGTCTACCATGTCAAAAAAAACACCACCTTTTTGTTGTTTGTTTTCCATTTTTAGACTACTGGTTTTCAGAGGATGAAATGAGAAAGACAGTGTTGTAATGAAGAGGGGAAATAGTAAGCTAAAGACTTGTCTAATATCTCTTTTTCTTTAGTGTCAGGGCATAGCTTAACCTGAACTGTGTTTTACGTGGCTTAATTGTCACAACCTGACATTTCATGAACAAGACACAAGAACTGTCAGTAGAGTTTCATTGTTCTTTTTTACACACACTATATAGGAAAAACTATCAGGCAGAGGCTTGAGACAGATTTTAGGGTGAGGTTTAGCACAGAGTGTTTGCAGCGTAATCATGGCACAAGCAGATTTTATCAGTCCACATGAAGGCAGGTTGAACACCTGGAAGCAGAAAACATCTTTGTTTCTTTGTTTGTTTCTTGGTTTGTTCTTTGTTTCTTTCTTTCTTTCTTTCATGAAAATGACTGTAGAACAGGAGTAAAAAACCTGAGGAATATTGTGGAGATGGCAGAGTGAGGAGAGAGAACTCACCACAAAAAAACCCAAAACAAAACCACAGGAGAACTCTTTTAATGTTTCCTGTAAGTCCATAACTGACTACCCTTATTTGGCCTTTCTATTCCATAATTGCTAAGAAGGCAAAAATGGAATGACTTCTCTGGATGCATGCTTTACAAACATCTAAAATGTGACGGTCATCGGCCTAAAAAGTTTATAGCAGAAAAGGAGTTGTGTGCAAAAAAACCAAAAAGAAAACAAACCCTGTAATAGTCTGCTACATTCTACAAACATCTATCATGAGTGTTACCAAGCCTCACTGAGACTGTAATTAAAGGTGAAATGCTATTTCTGAGAATACTAGGCAAAGTTATTCAGAGCAGGCTTTTCACTGGAAACAGCAGAACAGCAAATTTTAAGTAGTGTCAAAATTTGCCCTGTATCACTTCACTAAAATAGTAATGACTTCTTTAGCACAAAGCAGACATGATTTTTTCGTATCACTTTATGGAGTAGTGGGATCCACTTCCTATATTCTTGCAAGTTTAGTTTTAGTTGTGTAACTTCTAACAGGTAAGACTGAAGGAAGAAATTAGTGCATTTGCACTTGAAGAGAGGACACAGTTCACATACTTGGTGGTAAAAGAAAAGAGAGTTGTTTACTCTTAAAATATAACACCCAGTGAGATCTCTATGAAGAAAAGAATGAGAAAATGGGTAATGTAAAACATGTGAATCAAAGCTGAAGTAGATATTATTGGCATTTCTGCTTTTCTTTACTTTCTGGTCCCACTTTGAAAAGTACATAGTCATTCAGAATGAGCCAGGCATAATTACTGTAACAGTAACTCAGGCACATGTCCTCATTGTGCCTGATAAATGGAGAAAAAGACTGGAGAAAAAGAATTAAACATTTACACTTTTAAATATTTTTTAGAACTGTAAGTCTATAATCACCTGGTTTGTCTTCAATGGCAACCAGTGAATTGAAGTACTAAAAGCACTTGGTAATTAGTAGACATTCAAAATAAATATAGAGATGATAAGAAGTCTGCAATTCATTTGGAATGAAAGCGTTTATAGATACGAAAAATAAGCATTTCTAGAACACCCAATATCACTAATTCAGAGGAAAACTTACAGCTTAAAAAAAATTTATGTATTTTTGACACCATCATGCTCTTTACATACTGCATAATGGTGGACAATGGATGAAGTAAAAATTCGTTTTAAATTCATCCTAATCTTAGAAGATAACTATAGTTGATTTGCTTCCATAAGCTATCTATAGGATCAATCCTGTGCCAAGTAAGTAAAATACAGAAAAACAGATAATCTTCCTCAAAAGTAGTTAATAACCACACAAAAATATTTTAATTCATAACTGCTTATTCTGAATGTCTTGGTTTTTTAGTTGCATGAACACTGTCCTTTATCTGTCCTTTAGACTCAGGGAGTTTTCCATTGCTGGACAATGGGCATAACACAGAAGAGAGCCATAATATGTATCTTGCAAAGTGTGACAGAGAAAATTATGATAGTGAGTATACATAATTAAAATCTGGATTTTAGGTATGTTTAAAAGAGAACTCTTCAGTTTGGAAATGTTTGAGAACAAGACTTTGAGTAAGGATTTAAATATTATCAAATGCATAAGGTAAAGGACTGTGAAGAGAAGTTGATTGACTTTCAGTGAAGCTTTAAGACAGGAAAGACTGTACTCTCATCATGTACCACAGAAATGAGGTTTCAAATGAAAGACTCAGATGAGCTTTCAGCTGGCAACGATAAATTCATCTGTTCAGCTTCCATTTTTAACCTGTAGTTGTCCTGGTACTTAAAAGAGTTGAGGGTAAGTTGAATCTTGGTCATATTTCTCAGTGACTCAGTTTCCAAGGCCATTTTCTCAGATTGTTCTAGAAATCATAAGTCATGTCCCCAGTCTCGAGGCAGATGTCACTGAGGAATTTTGTGTGAGCCTTTTAGGCCCTTCTCCCGGCATGAGGTGTCTGTTTACTGGGATGTGGAAGTTTACCTAATTTCCGAGATGACCTAATCTCCTGCATGCAGGTTGAAATTTTCAATATCCTTAGTTCATGACCTTTTACCAATTTTACAAAGCAAAGCTTAAGGCAGAAAGTGCAGAGATGTGTTTTACTGATATACATTTTAAAGTCAGATACAAATGCATGGCAATAGAAAACAGATATTTGGAGACCATTCAGAAGAGATCAACCATACAAAATATAACTTAAGTACAGAAATTGAAAAAAAAATCCAATAAAGAACAACAGATCAAAGTATGCAAAAAGAGGAATTTAAAAGGTTGCTTAATAAAAATTCTGTTTCCATTATAGAGAAAAGACATGGAGAATAAAAAGCAGTAAACAACTTACTGAGAGGAATATTTTTTTTTTTTAAAGTTCAGGGATGAAAAACTGCAACAGGAAGACATCAGGAAGATTTACACTGTCCAACAGATCAATAAAACCACAACACTTACGTAATCTTCTTCCAAAGGCTTATGTCAGTTATTAATGGCACAAACGCTATTCTAATGTACCCCTTAAATATATAAAAACTTTGAAGTATCCTTCAATTTTGTATTTGTGGGTCTATCTAGTTGCACACTTACTGGCTCAGGACCAAGACCATATAGATTTAAAACTGTAAACATTTTCCATATTTTGGCCTTCTGATAGGAAGTATACCACGTTAAAATGCAGTTTTTAGGATTATGAAAAAAAAAACCAAATTAGTTTGCATTAAATCAATTATTGGATTATGTCCACACCATCCATTCCAATACAGACAGCACTGGAAAATAAGCATCACATGTTTATAGTTGATGCAGTAATTGTGAAGTCTGCACATAAACTTATTGAATCAGTTTTATTCAAGATTAAATTTAAGCTTAGAAATCTACTTTCAAGTGCACTTTAGATAGCAAAAGACAATGATGAAGATTCATTTAATTTAGCAGATTCAGTAACAAACTTACTATATGTGCATCCATATACTTCAATGCGCATTCCAATCCTGCCATTTGGATTCCAGTCCAAAGGCACAAAACGGAGAAATCTTGCTTTAATGGAATGCTGAAGCTTATAGTATACGACACTGTCCGCATTTTTGTTTCCAGAAAAGGCCTAGAAGAAAACGAAAAATAGATCAGCCACAGCCACATTGAATACAGAAATACATGGAAGTATTGCTGAACTTTTCATTTTATACCCTCATCTGGCAAACAGTCAAGCACAGGAATAAAATGCAATTGTCAGTGAATTCCATAGGAGTAACTGATGAATCAACCTCGACTATTCCTCTATATGAGGAATTAACTCATCTGTGTATTTAGTACAGATGCTCCATTCAACAAAATATTTAACATCTTCTAAAATTTCAGTGAATGAAACCCTTCAAACCAGACATTTCTGTAAAAAAAAAAAGTCAAATATCCTCACATTTCAGTGTATGGCTCCATCTAACACTTTTGCTTGAGAAAACAAAGTCATCTCTACAAATTCCTTTTACTGAAAGATTAGATGAATTTCATTGCAAGCCTGTGTTTTAAAGGCATAGTATGCTGTATTTAGAAAGGTCTTATACTGACAGAGTGTGGTAATGACAGACTGGTTTCCAACTAAAGAATCCAAAGTACTGTAATAGGAATCTGTTTCAGTGTCCTGTTAAAAAAGAAGAATCTATATTTCAATTTTTTACCCAGGTGAAAGGAAAAAAAGTAAACTCTTTTTTTGCAATATTTAACTGATAAAACTAATTTCCCTTTTTGTTACATAAAGAAAACAGAAAAACAAAGAAGTGTAAAGAAGAAAGTAAAAAAAGAGCTGTAATAATAAACTTTAGCATTCTAAAAACTGGAGAATATATTCTGATTTTGTTGTGTTGTATGGTGCTTTTTTATCATTACTTGTTTATGGTACGTGAAGCAGAAAAAATTTGTTCAGACATTTTGGATCTAAATATCTGATAGCCCTCTGAAATATTTAGACGAGAAGTATTTAAGAGATTACACATTTCTGGCTGATGAACACTGCTGTTGCCATAGCTATAAGCCACAGATGTTGCAAGCGGAGAAGCACATAGCAACCAACATCTTTAGGTATGCAGCTTCTCTTTCCATAAGTTTTTCAAGCAGAGATGAGCTTCACTGCATTCATTATTTACCTTTCTATGCACGAGTCTTTGCACCTTCTGTCCCCTGTACTAGTAAAATTTTAATAAATTCCAATCCCTGAACTTTCAATACAAAAAAAAAAAAAAAAAAAATTAAGTAAAAATACCTCAAACCAAGCCAACCAAGCAAAAAAAAACCCCAAAACCAGAACAACAGTTAATGAATTTAAGCTAACCTATTAAGCCAGTAATAAGCAATGAGAGTTACTGACTCTGAATGCCCACTTTCGGGTTCATGCTCTGTAATTTCACTAACACAGCAAGTGAAGGTGGAAACATGTTATAACAAAAATCAGAGAAGAGCTAGTATTTGGAGGGTGAGACCATTCCAGACCTCTTGTCCCTACAAATCCTTATTTGCAGTCTGTTACAAATATAACTGCCCATGAAACTGCCAATTAGTTTGTTGACTGAACCAGAACCAGGCCCCAGAAGTTCAAGTACTGTGAGCAAATGAAATGTTCAATTAAGATTTAAATTTTTTGCAAAATCATTTTCGAGAGCAGCCACCTCATAAAAATTAATTTAAGTTTGGAATAGAGAATGTATATGGCTTGATTTTTTTAACTGTAGGGTATACTTAAACCATGTGTTTTTAATTTAAAATTTGGGGTTTGGCTTCAGTAATAACCTAAAAGTACTTCAGACTGTCTTTAACACGATTCAGAATGGCCAGTTTAGAAATCAATATTTTTTGCTGTCATTTTACAGAGCTTTTTATCTGGGAAAGCCACATTTTAGAGTATATCAATTGTGTGGAGTGTTAAATTGGTTTTTATTGCATGTTTTAAACAGTCAAAAGGTTAAAATACATAGTTTGGGGTTTTTTCAGTTGTAGTCCTCTTCAAAAAAAAGAGAGAGAGGACAAAATTAGACAGCTTCTCCTCCAAACTACAGTACTAAAGGGGTACCCCAAACCTATGAAAGCAGCTTGTAAGCTTTTTAGAGGAGAATTCTATTCAACATGACAGACAGTTCTGTCTTTACAGTAGAACACAATTACTGTTTCATGGTCCAGTCCAGCAGTCTTTTAAACACAGAATTATAACCATATAATGAGCTTCTTTCCTCCTACCCCTCCTTCTTCAGATTGTTCACATCACTTCATTCTTGTGCCAAATCATGTATAGGGAATATGCCATTATTTTAGATTATGCAAAGTCTTCACAACCTACACAGGCACCTAATGGTTAGAAAGATGCAATGTGGTCCTCAGTTAATAGGAATGTTACACCTAAGAAACACTGTTTGCATAAATATTAATAGGGTTATAATGCTAACCCTTCCAATATAACTGCTTGTTGAATCTTAGCTGACGCCTTTACAGATACTATATTATACTGGTTTTTTAATAGCGCGAAGACATACCATCTTTCTCAAAGAACGCAGTTTTTGAAACACTGAAATACTATATTGCAGTTTAGCTTTAAACAGTAGCAGGGCCACTCAGCAGCATAGATATCTAAGTAGATAACTCTTCACAGCCTATTTTATTCCATGAAGTAAAAGTATTCTGGGCTGCACTGAAGTCTGAACCAAGAGCCTGCTCTCAAACTTGCTTTAAGCCTCCTACTCAATTTCTAACCCAGTAATTTCTTTACCTCAAACTACTTTAACCCTACTTTGAAGACAGAATTATTCAGCTCATTATGGTGTCAGAAATCACAGATGTGCTCTGGACTGCACTGGTAATGTTAAGTCCTCTCCGTAGAAGGGCATTGGCAAACTCAGAATGATTGTGAAGATAAGCTTACATCAAGATAAGGCAAAAAAAAGTCCTTGGTTTCCGTGTCCATCCTCCATATAGAAAGCAAATGTTGGTTTAGACCAGAGATAATGCAGGCATCCTGTCCAAAACTTCCTCACCAGTCAAAAATTCCCCCAGAAATAAAGCTGTCTACGACCATAATTTAGATAATCTAGAGGACATCACACTTATTTACACATACAACTTTTACTGTATAATATACCATATATATACTGTAAAACATAATATGGTACTAAATAGTATGCACAATGCTTTTACATATGTTATGTGCCAGTTGCAATAAATATAATATTTATTACAAATATTACTTACATAAATATACATATATAAATAAATATAAGTATACTTAGGTGCAAATTCTGATTCAGTGTTTAATGAGAAGAACTGGAACAGGACCTAACCTGAATAATTTTGTAGGAAGAGAAGATTAGCAATGAGATACTAGTGTATCCCAAGATGGGTCTTACTTTATCATGTGGTTTATGAATTCTGGTACCAACACAGAAAAAGCAGTTGAAAAAATCAGTGTGAAGTAACTTTGAATGGTTTGTATAAACTACTGTATAAAAACAATGCTGCAGGATTAACCCATCTCTCCCATTTTCTCCCAATACTTCTAAGTTGCATCCAAGTTCATACAGCAGTTTAAATTATTACATCTCAGTAAAAGAAGGAGTGCCTTTTCCAGATGACTTAGTGCACAGTACAATGAACATTAATTGACATATTTTCTGAAGAAGAATCCAAACATTCATACTCTTCCTTCTCATCCTACTACCACTTTGGTGAGTTATTGTTAGTCTATTGAAGTTGCTCCTGAAGGTCAACAGGTTTGAACTGTTTGGTTAAAGTGAAAAAATGTGTCTGTAAGTCCTTCACTCTGACCAGAAAACACTATCCTATGGCTAGGACAAAATGATCACATAGATTAAATTAACAGATTGTTAAGACTTCATTGATTATAAACAAGAAATGCCAAAGCTAACAGATATGTTTCATATAAAATACTAACAGTGGCATTATAGTGAGGAGCCCTGTACCATGAGTTATTCACTGTATTTTTCACTAGATCTTGTCTCTGAATTGTTTGAAGCTACTGTTGAAATATAGTAGAATTACCTTAAATTGATCAATACACACAGCAGTTGCACATACCCATAAATTTGAGTGATTGTAATGTCTTTTGTAAAAAAATGATAGTATATATTAATGACAACCTGATTAATATAGACCACATAGATAGAAAAAAATTGGCAGAAAACCACCATAAATTCTTGTTCCAGTCAATGTCTACTGCTTGTAACACCTAAATCCCCACTACTGCACTACTGTACTTAGAGCTTTCCATCACTGTCACTCAGAAACAGGACAGTGGGGTAAATTGTATCAATATTCTTTCAGTCTATCTCTTTCTGTTTTTTCTTTACATTCAGTGAGTGTTTTATTCACTGTCATGGTTCTTTCCCTTTTTTTGCCTTTCTCTACGTGAGTGGAGTATTAGCATAACTTTACATAAGAGAACAGCTCCAGAATTAGGAGATGAAGAGAGTATGAGACTACACTTAACCAGTTAATTTATCAAAGGTGACAACTGACATTTGTGAGTGGACTCTAAAGATTCATTCTGCCTTTCTGTTTTGTTTGGGGTTTATTTTGGGGGGGTTCTTTTGTTTGTTTGCTTGTTTGTTTTTCTGGTTTGTTCCTGTTATTTTTGAGAAAAAAAAATGAAAACAATTTGCTTTCATATTAATATAGAAGAGGGAGATTTAAATATCTAAAATTAAGCTAACAGAAAAAGGTTGTGGCATTTGCTCCTTGTTACAGTAGTAGCAGTTGGATATAGCATTGCAGGGGTGCATAAAAGGGTATGAATTTAGGGCCCTTGAGCAGCTACTGCTAGCCAGAAGAGGTTTACCAACAGCCAGCCATGCTTCTTTGGAACTGTGCTTAACAAAACACTTTTTCCTTCTCTCTTTTTTTTTTTTTTCCTCATGTTCAGCATACCTGAAATGAAAAGGTACTTAATTTTCCAGATGACATGGTATAGGCACTAATAAATAAAATAAAAATAAAAATATCTTCATGTAAAACACGAGCCCCAACTGCCGTTTTGAATTGTCCCACCTACCTTCTTTCCTTTCATTCATCCACATATAGTAAAAAATTTTATGTGAAGTAACTTGTCACCATTGGAGGGAGCTCTTGTACTGACACAACTAGGCACAACATTGAGGTCTCCTAATTCTCCCTTAAAAAATTATCATAACAATTCTTTATAAAATCCCAATACGTATTTATGAATCTACTATGTTTTATTTATTAATACCTAGGCACATGTACCTCAGAGATATTCCTGAAAATTGAAAATGTGAATGTGTTTCATAATAGTATTACTGGAATTCTACATAATCTTTAACAACTCTCAAAGATTAGCTAACTCTTTATCTGAAATGAATACAGATATGGTTTTTATTATATGGATCTGTACTCAATGAATTTGGATTCTGGTATTCTAAAGGTACCTGTGATGGTCTCGGAAGGTAACAACCAAAGTAGTTTTGGTAGTGTTAAGTTCATTTTTCACTTTTTTTTTTCTCGCTTTTTAATAATCCATTTGAAACAATCCGTAAAATATGAATACATTGAATTTTGAATCTGGGCTACAGTGCAACTGTCCTTTCTGCTTTCAAATCAATTTGAAGTTTAATCACCACTGCTCTGGGTAAAGAAATGTTTTTACTAATAACGTTTAATCTGGAGTGCAAAACTGAATTACACACTTAGAAATAATAAACTCCATAAGTGTTATGAAATGTTTTCAAAGAGCAGTAATATATTTAACCTGTTTATTCCACACAGTTACCTNAAAAAATTGTGCAGATAGTGTATTTCTCATTACATGAAATTAGGTAGGAATTAGGATACACTACTGTACTTTTACAACACATGACAAAACCCAGAGACTACCAGAAAGATAATTCAGTAATTTATAACTAAAATACCTATAGTTCAACAGCAGCATATGAAATCCACGGAAATGTCAAAAAGTACATGGGAATTCTGTTTGCTCAAAGCAATATGAAAAAAAAACTGTCTTAATATTATAGATTCAATTTTCTTTTCATACAATTTCACACCTTACTCTGAAATGAAATTAAATTATTAGAAAGAAAGGAAGGAAACCTCATTAACTATGCAACACAGAAATGGCAGAGCAAATACTCTCATGTCCTGAGGATCATAAACAACAAAATAGTTCAATAAAAAGGTTTCCTACTAAATTAGTTCAGTGGCTTTTTATATATGAAGTCCCACAGTTTCTATCTTTAGAGAAATTTCTGTATGTGAATTCTTTTCCTTACTTATCATTATGGACTTAGACTGGTGTATAACACTGGGCAAACATGGCAGTCGGTTTCTTAGATTGTTACATTAGCCAAATATTTCACCCATTTCACCAAAACCTTAGTGACAAAATTTCACTTTTCTTTTTACATAGTGCTTGCCATTCTGGTTATCACAAAATCTTTCAAATGCAATCAGCTTTCACATTTTTTAGCTTTACTCTGATGAAAGATATTATGAAATGAAAAGCCAGACAAACTCACTGAGACTGAACTTTTCAGTTATGATGTGAACCACAAAACTCTAAGAACTTTCTGTAAACTAATACTAATTCTACGCAAAATCTTCACAAAAATGTTCAGCAAGTGTATATTAAGGTTGCATTCAGCAGTTATCAAGGACTAGTAAAAAGATGTGCGAAATATTTCCTGTTAAGAACATTTGGAACACGAAAGTATAGGTTCAGTTTTTCAGAAATATTAGCATTAATGGTGGAACCTGAATGTAGCAGGCATGTGATGCCTCAGAAATGAAATGCAGAGAGCAAAGTCTGCACTGTAAACGTACTACTAGATCACTTAGGAACATTTAGTAGAGTGCTCTCTTTGAGTCCACGGGATGTGTCCTAAAAGCCACAGCGAATGGAATAAAACCAAATTCCTAGTTATTTGTCACATGGACAATTTGTTTCTGACACAGATTTCAGATTTAGACTAATTAATGAATTCGGATAACCTAAGCAGCAAAGTACCGATAGTTCATTCTTTCTGGTACTCCTGTGCATTTAAATGCAAATAAATGACTAGCAAATCTGGCATGCAGTGAGAACAATCAAGAACACATGATGGGGAGCCAACAGAATAGACACACCTACAACCCTCTGCAAATGGATACATTTCTGGAAGGGAAAGAACTGACTGATAAGGTGGTGCCCATCAGCTATGGGAAGGGCAAGCAGAGAGCGAGTTGGGCGCCTACACAGAAGGAGAGAATAAAGACTTTGCAGGAACAACGTTAAATAAAATCTTCAAATAGAAATGGGAGAAGACTATTTTAGATGACAAAGTTTATTTGCAGGTACAAATTTGAATAACTCCATGGCTCACAGAGAAAGTATGACACATGGTTCACAGCCTGAAGATACATCAGTGGTGATCATGAGCTTTCTTCATAAGGCTATGTGGTGGAAAGTAAAAAGAAAGTCAGGTACCAATACAATATTAACAATAATTCTGATACATCGCTTTCTGTATAAAAGCTAAAACTGACTTGGCCTGTTGACCACCTACCCCATCTCCTCACAGAATATTTTACTTCACGTTCTCAGTTTGCTAAGACAAAAAAATAAAAAGTAAATTGTGTCAGGAATTGACAATGTTTTGACTTCAACTGTCCCAACTCCTGTATCCCTAGTTTAAAAACACAAGTCCAAGTTATAGTAGTAACAAACTAGTATTGTTTTATCTCAAAGGTAGGCAGAGTCTCTAGTTTACTTTAGAGTCCCTACCATTACTGCATATATCACCCAGATCTAGCTCCAGGCTAATGGTGTTAGAGCATGTGAGAAATGTATCGCCCAGAAGTAAAAACCCAAAAGTATATGAATTTCTTATTGATACAACAGAATGAACATAGCACTGAATTTCAAATTTTAAAGATCTTTTAAGGATTTTCAACTCTAATAATCAGAATCAGACCTTACATGGGATAAATGTGAATAAATTCCATTGAGTTCACATAACATCAGTAACTATAACTCTGCTTCTTCAGAGGACGTGACAGAATATCTGGGAATAACGCTGGTAATTTGTGATGCTAATCTCTTTTGTTTATGTAATCATAACAAGCATTTAATTGTATCTCTATGTGTACATCTGTCAATATGGGTTAAAGCTAAAACACAGACCAGAGAAAATGGGTTGGAGCTCACATAGATTGTAAAGTCCACACTGCAAGACATTTACTCTTCAACAATCAACTACTTTCTTTCAAAAATTAACTGCTTTCTGGATAAAGGGGCATTGAATAGGCATGATCAATATGAAAGATGTTTCTTTACATTAAAAATTATTCTTCTTAAATGAAAGAAACAACAAATTTTGTTTTCACTTGCTCAACACAGTGCTCCTAGAAGGAGGCTGTCCTGCTAGCAACAATCTTGTGAGGCAAAAACAAAGACATAAAGCTCCGATGAAGGGAAAATGTTGCCAGCTTCTAATATAATAATTTCCAGTATATTGAATAACTTTCATGTCTAACATTTATGACAATGCTTGAAGGATGAGAGACAGTGAAAGTCATTTGTGCATTGCAGTGGAAATTATGATCAAATGACTAGAGGTACATGGGTGGTCATTTCTCTCCAACTAAATTATTCTTTGCTCAAGTGTAGTCTTGGAATTGATTTTTATTTAATTAGCTTTGATATTCAAAAGAGATCATGTGGGAATAGCTTTTCTAAGAGAAACAATAGCCTCTACAGTGCACTGAAGCTGCTCCTAAACCCATTTTTTAAGCCAAAATTGTGAATGCATAGTGCACCATGGCTTTCTGTAGGGTAGGAAAAGAAAATAACTTAATAGTAAGATTTTTTTTTTTTTAGGTAGACATTACTCATGGAACTTAGAGCTCCATAATATACTATTTTGTTTCACAAAATTCTTAAAAATATGCTAGTTCTTTGACTGAATGTTTGTGACATGAGATTTAATTTCAAAGTAATTTAAAAATAATTTTTGATGTATAGAAAGCTGCAGTAGTCTGTAGAAAAGCATGTGATAGATTAATTTTTACTGGTTTAGGTTATCTGTAGTATTTCAGCCTAAAGGATCTCGCTTACATTGTAACATCTTTAACTGCCTTTGGTGCACACTGGCGCTGCAGAATTGTTATAAATTAAGCTATTTCAAGTGAAAAATTTCAGTTTCCCAGTCATCGCTACTTGGTGCATCTGAAATAGAACAAAGTGCAAGGCAGAAGAGAATGGAGAATTAACCTCTTATACATGGAGAAAACAACGCATCTAAAGAGACAAACTGATTCTGAAATGCTTTTGAAAAACATTCAAACTGAGACTTAAGCGAGAACTAGAAGGAATTCAGAGGTATATCTAACTTTGAACTCTACTAGTAGGTTTCTCTCTAATTTTTTTTATTTTTTTATTTAGTCTCCTCCAGGGTTTCACGGGAAAAAAAATTAAATTATCATGTGATTCATGTGACAAACACAAAAATCTATCTCAATGCTATTCCCCAGTTGAATGAGGGACACATAAAGTTGCAGAGATACATATTTGCAAAATTATTCTTACTTCACTTTATAAATACATGTTGCATCAGGCAAAAGTAATTCTACTGAGGACTGTTTCCTCTTTCATTTGCAAGTGACATTTAAGTGCATACAGTTTAACACACAATTCACTGCTAAGGACTGTTAAGTACTTCAGCTGTTGTCATATTTTATATAAAAAAAGCAAAAGAAATAAGAAGAGCATTGCTGACATCTGACCATGAGGGCACTCCACTGAAGCCAGTTTTAGAAACATTTGTCACTACACTGGAGAACAGCTTTTATTCTCAGTATGTTTGTGCTACAGTAGAAACTCCATTCTATTTCCTAAGAAAGGTCCAAATCTGGAAAGAAATAAATCAAGACAAAAATGAAGCATGAAGCTGCCTGACCACAATTCAGCAATGAGGAGTGATTTCCTTGGAGTACCAAGAAAGTAAAGGTTAAAAACAAATTTCTAGATAGCAATACAACATAATTAACTGAACAATTACAGAGTAATTCACTGGTGTGTTTTGCAAATACTAGGGGCAGAAGAACATTTTGGGAAAGGAAGAAGGTGAAACACTTCATCAATTCATATTGTCTCCCAAAGTAGTTGGAAGTGCCTACAGAAATAAACTCAATCATTCGCAAGATCATTCTCAAGCTTACAATTCTTGACATCTAATTTATTTTAAAAACTGGTAAATTCCTACTCCATGACAGTTACGTTAGTACTTTTATTTTTTTTAACCTATGTTAAAAGCTATGAATTAAATCAATACTGATTTTATCATGTCATATAATCTGTTCCTTATAACAACCACCTTCTCTTTGAAACAAAGAATTGCTCCCAAAAGCCTTTGTCATCATTGAATAAATCAAGGATCAGGCTATTTATAAAAGAAGACTGCTTCTGTTTGGCAAATTATCAATTTTGCAATCAGAAGAGATGTCAAAATGAGCACAGGAAAAGGACACGACAACTTAATATGGTATCAATTGTAAATATTTTTAGATCTGTCAGAATATGGAAATCATTCTTCAACTGTCAAACAACATTTCAAATTATCTTTATATAACACAGAGTGACTAAAAGATTTCTACTACTTTCAAAATGAAAATGTCATTCACACTGTATTTAAAATATTAATAAATGTCATACTTTGTTATCTCATTTTTTCAAACCACAATGTAAGAAGCTTTCTATATATTTATAAAAAGTATCACACTGCTTGGTAAGTGTATTTAAATTCTCATAAACATTTGAAATAAATACACACATTAAAAACTCAACAACAAAAAGCACACAATGCAATAAGGGATTATCACAAACATTAATTTATTAGGTATTACATAATCTCTTCATGTAATTCTTAAAATAAGTTCCCATTATTTTAAGATTTTTGCAATTTTAAGCTACTTACTGCTTAAAAAATGGGTTTTCTTAAGATATGCGTGTGACTATTACTATATTTGTCTATTCTAAAATATTACTAACTGAAACTCAGACCCGAAAAAGAAAAAAAAAAGCAAACAGCCCTTCAAATTTCTCAGACTCTGCTTTCAGTATACATGCTCACTCAGTTTCTTATTCAGTCTATGTGAAGTTTCATCTGTCATTAGGTCTGTGTGAAGTCTGTCCCAAGCGGACTCTTACCAGGACAGTAGTCACTAGGAATGCATAAAACTTCTTCACAGCTCTGTAATATCTAAAAAAAGCATGTGCTCATGCTGCCTGCCAGTCTGCCTGGCCTCTTCTCATTAGCTGGTAAAGAATAAGATTTAAATTACCATCTCTCATAGAAAGAAGGTGATTGTTGGTAGAAGTTGGTAGTCTATGTAGTGATCAGCTATTAATGTACAGGACTGTAAACCAAGAGTCATGCTCATTCTCCCAAAGAGGTAGAAAACACTGAAAGGAAATTGAGGAGAAAATTGTTCTGCCACAGATAATAAATTCTAGGACCATAATTAGGAGCTGGAATGACTGAAGCTGATAAATGAATATGAAGCACAAACTTATAGGCATTATTCTGCAGTTTTTTGCTCTTTACAGATAAAGATTATGAAAGTTGTTTATGGAACATGAACCATCTGTGAGTTCATGTGATGTATTGTTCATGTTGTTGGCATGATTGGATATTTTGACAGTGACAAATAATAAACAAGAACATCTCTTTCAGGCTGAATTTACAAATTTGCCTGTATTCTAAAAGGGAAATAAAGAAATCTAACAGAAGTAATTAAACATGATTCCTACTTATGTGCCTGGCTTTCTCTCCTGTAACCTTGTTAGACAGTGCCTCAAAATAATTGCTCATCCATCATATTAGATGGATAAATCAAGTCTTTCTATTTGACATTTGCTTTTAAGGTCTGAGCTTCAGCTGCTAAAGATCTAGACAGAAAATTCTGCAACAGAAGTCTATCCCACTCCACACCTATCTGTTCATATACATCTGTGCAACGCAGCAAAGACCCAGAAGGATCATACAAAATAGCAGTAGTGTAATTTATTATCAAAATTATTCTAAAAAATGAAAGTATACAGTTGTTAATCATTGAAAATAAGAGAAAATATCCACTGCCTTGTAAAGGATCTTGTAACTGACTCCAGTCTACTTCCCTCTAAACAGTCCAAAATGCAGAACGCTTTACTCTGTGTTTGGGGATGAAACCCCTACTTCAACCCACTGTGCAGAAGATTCAGAACATCTTTAAGCACCAATTATTTAAAAAAAAAAAAAAATCCATATAATCTCACTTATTTTGTAATAATCTTTCCTGAATTTTGTAGCTTTTTTCCTTGCACAACAGAGATAAGCTACTGCTACATCATGGGTCTACTACATGTTTGCTTTAGGAACACAAAACTAAAGAAAGGCTTTTTTAGCAAGGTTTCTTTTAGGGACAGACCCTTCCATCCCAAGCAAAGAGCTGCTGCCACCTGAATTTTCAGACACAGGGGAAAAGGCTATCTAACTTTTATAACTTCCTTTCTTTCCAGGTTCTTTTTTTGACCAGGACCTCCCATAAAGTCTCTTGGCACCTTCTTTCCTTGTTGCTTTCTGCACCTCACTAGATTGACGATCAACATTCAGACATCGTATGTCTCATTAAATTCTGTTCTAGGACTATACCATGGTTTTACAGCATAGTTTTTTATCATGCTCACAAAGGAGTACATTACCTAGCCAACTTGTTCTGAGGTCTCTGACAGAAGTCACTGATCGCAATAAAAAGAGAACCATCAATTTTTATTTTGTCCCAGTCATAACCTTTCTAATCACTTAGCCAAACCAACAACCAGCATTATAAATCTAAAGATTACCTTGAACCTAGAGATTTCTACAGTTTTCTCCAATTGCAGCCCAAAAAAGAGATATCTATTTCCAGCTCAGCAAAGCTAAATTACCAGACAACTCATCAGAGCTGTGCAAGCAGGGTTACAGATCTCAAAGGTTTGAGCTGCTCATGCAGAGATCCTTGCTGGTTGCCCTAAGTCATATGAATACATCTTAACCTCGGATGGCAGTCTCCGGGTCTCCCTCTCACACTGTGAGAACACTGCAGTTGCAACAGCCGGGTGCCCTTTCCCAGGCCACGTCGGGGTGCTTTCATGGTGTGCTACTCTTTGCAGCCCTTGCAATGCACCCACTCTCGTGCTGCCAGAGATCTGCTCTACCCTGTCGTGTGAGCTTTGTCATCGTGCTGTCCATCTTCACCCGCGTAAGTAGGTTTCAGTATATGGCCTACAAGCTACACACATACCCAGACAAAAACTTGTCCTACACAAGTAAATTGTACTTCAAATATGACCTTCAGATTTTACTATTGCTATTACTTTTATTAGTGGTACAGGGCAGTTTGGGAAAAATTACAGTTTGCTATGAATGGAATTTCAATCCGTGCCACAAAAAATCTGTAAGAATTGACTCATTCCTTTGGAAAATCCTAAAATATGACTGCATTAGAGTCCTTTCACATTACAATTGACCTCCCAAGGATGATTAAAATCCAGCCTGAAAATTAGTGATAGGCTCCACCTATGACAGAAAGCAGAGCAAGAGGAAGACTCTTCCAATGGTATATTCACTCTGGAGCATGAAAAAAAGGAAAAACATGAGAAAAAACCTACTTGTTAAATTCAGAATATTTATTATTCTAATACATGCCTAAGAAAATACTTTTTCTCAGCTATAAAAGTGCTTCATAATTCCGCTGATATCACCTAAACTGACTGCATTTTTAACAAGGCAAAGATCTGATCTCAGGTTAAGAAAAGGCTAAGACAAAATTTTGAAATAATTCTTTTGAGGACAGTATTTTCAGTTAAAATAACAAAGTTTAATTTTTCATTAGAGAAATTAGAAAAAATAGAAAGAAAAATGTGTTAGATGAAAGAACAAAATATGTGGAAAATGCGCTGTAACAAACCAATAATGCAAGTTAGAATAATTGCAGTGTGCTTTATTTAGACTGAGGAATGCATGCATGATGAATCAACCACTCAAGCCCTCCTTAAGTAAAATCTGTTTGTCAGAAAATTAGCTATGGGTACTTAAACCAATTAAGAACTTAGCTCTTTCTTATTGTTTCAGTCCATCAAACTAGAATTTGGCAGTCTTAATTATTTATCATTGTAATATTTTCAGAAAGTTGGTATGAGCTTTTGGAGATTTGGGGTTTTGTCGGGTTTTTTGTGTTGGTTTTTTTTTTTTTTTGGTTGGTTTTTTATTCTTTTTATCTGCTCAATTTTTTTAAAAATAATTTTATTTATTTGTATTTCTTATTTTAAAAGTCATTTTACCAACTGCATGTAATTCCAATATTTTTGAAAGGAGAAAAACTATATGCTATAAACAAACCAAAAATAGTTGACTGTCAAACAATTAATACACAGCAAGTGCCTTTGTCATTTGTATTTTCATTTATTTCTTAAGAAATTGTTTGAAAAAGGCTTCCTTAAGATGTGAAAGAATGGAAACTAAAGGAAAGTCAAACTTGAAAATATTCATGTTTCCTATTGTTCCTGGCATTTTAAAATATATTTAAAACCATGAGTTACCTTAACCTTCATTAAAAAGGTGCACATTTTTTTTTTCTTTTTCTCTACATTAAATCTCTTTGTATGAATTTGAGGTTAACGGAGTTGATTGAACCATTCTTAATAAAAAATTTAAAAACATTAGTGGATTCAACCTTTAATCATTATGAGAGAATTTTATAATTAAACAAAAGTACACCCCTATTGTGAGTTATTAAAGTTCTCCTAGTTTCAACAACAAAAATATTATTTTTGCCTTGCAATTTATTTATATTATGTACACCAGATTTACATATAGCTTTTAATATTTTTTTTGCACCTGAGACCATACAGATTTTGCAATCTTGCAGAAGCTACCACTAAGAGCTCCGATTTTTCCTGCTGGCATTCATGACAATATCTTTCAAGCTTTCAGCTTCTCCTGTCTGCATTGCCAGAGGCAAGGCACTTCTTGTTCCTAAGGCTCACCATCACAAATAGAATTGGAGTGGTTGCAGTTGTTCAAAAGATTAGATTCTGCATTAAAATAATTCTGACAGAGGATTTTTTTTCCAAGTTTTTTGGTTTTAATCTTAGCTCCTTGTTATATGGAAAATAGTAACTTCACTGAATAGCTGGGTCTAACAAAAATACATTGTTTTTTTTTTAAAGACTAGCCTTACTAAACACAAGTTGGTACAGGTTCTTTAGTATTCCAGACTAATTCATATTCTATATTAGATATTTTCTATGTAGGGTTTTTTGGCTTGAATAATATTTGTTTTCTGAGATAACAGAGTGGAATGCAAACGTAATTTCAACTCCACACAACACTAATTAACTGAACTGTAATGCAGACTCCATATGAACAACAAAATCTGTCTTCAAACAAATTATAATAGCATTATGATAAATATTGTCTAAACAGATAAGAGCCACAGAAAATACCACAGTGTGATTATCCATTATTCAAACATCTAATACCTAATATCAAGGATATGTTTGCCATATGATACAAACCCTTGGTACAATTAATTCTTAGAAAGAACAAGCAAAATTTTTTGTATTTGAGAATATTATAAAACATCGAATGTTTATTTTGTCATAGCAAGCATCCTTAATTATTTCAACTAGCAAGGTTTTTTTTCTTTCATGAAATATATAAATAGTAACATGAAATATTCTTATTTTAGTGAAAATATTCACCATTACCTTTATCCCTATAAAGATACTTCTATAATGACTGGAGGGTTTTTTGAATGCAATATATACAAGGAACAGTCAGGCATGTGACAGTGTAAAATCTGTCCCTCATTTAGTCTTCAAAGGACCAGTTTAAGCAGCCTACTCAGAACAAACATCCCCAAAGAGATGAGTTTCGTTGAGTCATGAGCAGGGTATGTTATTCCTGCTCTGCTGTACTGGTACAGGCAATGAACAACTGACCTTCTTTCTCTTCATGCCACAGTGCTTACAGACTTCTGTTGCATTCATACTCAATATTCTCTTTTCCAAGCCAAAGAATCCCCGTCTATTCAGTCACTTCTTCCATGTCAGCTGTCCGCTTTTCAATTTTTAAAACATAATTTTCTGACTCTTTTCCAGTTCTACTGTATTATTTTGAAATGCATGATCAGGTCTGCACTGAAGACATGAACAAAACATATACATTCTCAGGGGAATAACAAGTTTTCCTGTCTCATTCCCTACAAGTTTCTTCATAATTCTAACACTCTGTTTTCATCTCTGTTCCAGAGGACTGAGCTGATAATTATGAATGTTTTAGAGTTTCCACCTCTTGTACTGTAGTATCCCACAGTCAGTCATTTAACATGGAAGGACATAGGAGTTTTTTGGAGAGCTTGATTTGGGGGATTTTTTTGCTATGTACATTTAGTTAGCAATGAAGCCAGAGTATTTTTATTTCTGTGTAATTACAGTATTTAATATATAAATATAAGAAAACCTTATAAATGCTCCAGGCCAAAATCTAAGCCATAACTTTATCTGGAAATATTTTTTCTTTTTTTTTTTTTTTTTCCGATTTAAATAAATAAATACTATTTAAAAAAAAAGGACGCAAGAAGACATGTCTACACTTTTTCTGACCTAATCAGAAAAAGTTTAAAGTGGCAAGGCCATCTACAAGACCTATATGAAAAAGACCAATATGTTAACTGTTTCACATGTTTGGAGTTATGCACTTGTTACCACTACACATTTTTTTCTACTTGTGGTAAAGAGATGCCTTCAGTCAAGTATTAATTCGGTATGTTTGCTTTGGACAAGGGTGAGAACTTTCTCTCACATAAAAAGTTATATTATTGTTTAGTCTAATTAAAAAAAACCCAAACAAAACAAAAAATGTCATTTTCAGGAACACAATTTCAAAATTACATGCACACTTTCAAACAATATATTGAGCTGACATTTGTACATCTGTGCGAGAAAGACACAGGAAACAGTGAACGTATAAGAAAACCTGCATAGTTTCATAATTTCCACTGATAGAATCTTTTCTATGGAAGAATGCTATCTTTATTAATTTGCATGACATTTGAATATGAATCTGGGATAATTCAACATTGGGAATGTAGATGAGGATAGGAATTTTATGAGAGGTCAACAGTTTGTGTAATGTTACAATTGTCCAGGTTCTACCAAAACTAGATGAAGCATTAGTAATTTTTTCTTTGCTTCCACATCACGTGAATAGTTTTTCTTTTCCTTTTTGAAAAACAGAAGTATAGAAACATGGAAAATAAAAAGAGGAAAAGGTGAATTGGTAAAATAAACTTCAGGAATCCTTCAACAGAATTTCATTTCACCATAGAGTAATTTGGGTTGCAAAGGTCATTTAGCCCAAATTCTTGCTTAAACCAAGGTCAGCTATTAGGTCAGACAAGGTTACTCAGGGCTTTCTCAGTACCCTGTGTTTATATTTTGCTGTGAGTGCTTACATCTGTCATATGAACTGTCACAAATTTTCAAGAAAATTCTCTTTTCTTCCCTTTTCTCATTTTTACAACAGGTTAGAACAGAAATGAGACAATCAGAATGCATAATTAGGCACTGTTTCTATTTATGTTAGATTACTAAGGCTTTGATTCTTCCAAGATGCAAAGTACATCACATCTTGATGAAGTCACTGATATGAGACACTACCTCTGGTGATAATTCTCCAGACACCACATAAAGTAGATCAGAGATTAACAGAGCAATTTCACTTCATATTGCAGAAAACCTGCTTGAAAAGAGATGAAATATCATAGATATCACATGACCTGAATAATCATATGCAGCTGGTTGGGGTTTTTTTGCTTTTCCTTTTTTTTTTTAAAGATGACATGATGCTGACTATTACAAGCTAAACAGCTTGGGCAATTCTCTGAGGGTCCCATTTTATTTGCCAGACTCCTGGAAATAAAAATGGGTTATTAATCCAGTTTTACTTGGATTTTATAATTCCCAAATGCCATTTAAAAACAAGGAAGAAAAAATGAGAATTTAATTCTATTTACTTAATATGTATTAACACATAGATAGTATACAACATCAATTAATGGTATTATCTTTGTAATTTTAACTATTAAAATATATATGATTATTAAAAATGCATAAATATATTAGCTATTCACCAATTTTTTGCCTGATATTTATGTTTATTTTATAATCTCAACTTCCACATTACAGGTGCTCAGGTTTTGACATTGTGTCATTGCACATCAGAAAATTTACATAATTTACATTGCATAATTTACAACACAATAAATACCTTGTAAGCCTCTAAAAGCTTCACTGAATCCAAAATATTTGCACCTCAGGAGAATGGAGACACATTTCCCATCAGGTGTCCACTAAACAGTGTGAAAAAAATACCAGCAGAGCCACTGATAATGAAAGAAAACCTGTTTGTTTTCATTACTTCAGCATATCCAAAAGTTAACATGTCTTGTATATGAACTTACAGACTTTTGCCTACAGCCTGCTACCCCCTGAATTACCTAAGACCAAATAAAATCAAGGATGATACAATGAAATTCAACTGAACTAAATTCTTCAGCTATATCTATTTTCACTGGTTTCATCTGACTGGTACACTGCTTGATATCAAATCAACAATAAGAAGCTGAAAATTATCATCTTATTGAGGAAACAAAAATTATTGAGGACAATGCATATCCTTTTCATCACTATGGAGTCAAGTTTTCACACATCAACACCAAAACAAAAATCCTTACCCTTCTTTTGCAATTTTGTGAATTTGTATTGGCTGAGCTAAAGACATTGCAAAAAACTAAGTAACATCCAACACAATTATGCATTTTGCTTAGTTGTTTGGGTTTACCCTTCAGAACTAAAAGGTCACAAATCAGCATAATATCATACTAGCAATGTCAGGTGACATTTTTAATAATGCAAATTAACTGGGAACTTAATCAAGTTCAATTGAAAAAAATGAATGGAAACTTTACATGGAGATCCTGATAATGCTTTTCAAGATCTTATCTTCCCCCTTTTTTTATTGCTCCCTTAGTATAAGGGTCCCCAGAGGAGGACCATGAAAATATCTGAGGGCTGGAGCACCTCTCCTATGAAGACAGGCTGAGAGAGTTGGGCTGTTAAGCCTGGAGAAGAGAAGGCTCACAGGAGAACTTACAGCAGCCTTCCAGTAAAAGTGGGCCTACAGGATGGAGACAGACTTTTTACTGGGGCATGTAGTGACAGGACAAGGGGAAATGGCTGTAAACTGAAAGAGGGTAGATTTAGAGTAGGAATTTATTAGGAATTCATGCTTAACTGTGAGGGTGGTGAGCCACTGAAAAAATTTGCTCAGAGAAATTGTGGGTGCACCATCCCTGGAAGTGTTCAAGGCTAGGNAACTTACAGCAGCCTTCCAGTAAAAGTGGGCCTACAGGATGGAGACAGACTTTTTACTGGGGCATGTAGTGACAGGACAAGGGGAAATGGCTGTAAACTGAAAGAGGGTAGATTTAGAGTAGGAATTTATTAGGAATTCATGCTTAACTGTGAGGGTGGTGAGCCACTGAAAAAATTTGCTCAGAGAAATTGTGGGTGCACCATCCCTGGAAGTGTTCAAGGCTAGGTTGGATGAGCAACCTGGAGTAGAGGAAGGTGAACCTGCCCATGGCAAGGGTGTTGGAACTGGATGATCTTTAAAGTCCCTTCCAAAATAAACCATTCTATGGTTCCATATATATACGAATAATATATTTTATAATACATTAAAATATATCTATACATTCTACAAAATTTTGTATTATATGTAGAAAAATGTATATGAATGTATAAATATTTACAATACCATGTTGCCAATAGTACTTTTAATGATTGTTTTTAACAGTCTTCATCACCTCATTCGAGAGTTTTATTGTCTCATAATTTCAGGTCAGTACTTCTCAAGTTCTTGTTAAAAAAACCCTTGAAATCACTGAGGTTTCTCACCTATAGCCACAATAAAAAGTAAAATGGAACAAAATTATTTCAAGCATTCTTAATTTATTTTTACCAAGAACATTGATGAATTCTATATTTTTTCAGAATCTCTGAATATTCTTTCATTCATGGTAAGAAATTAGGAAATGGTAATTCTATTAGATTAAATTTCTCAGACATAGGGTGTGGTTCTTGGGGATGCTGCTGTGCAGGGCCAGGAGTTGGACTCAATGATCTTTGTCCATTCCAACTCAGATTATTCTGTGATTCTGTGAAATCTGTTTAATGATACTTATTTTCTGAATGTCAAATTTCTGAATAAGAGAAAATATTATCTTGCATACCTTTTGCCAGCCTGTAGACCTAGAAAGGAACATGCAAAACCATCCTGACTTCCACTACAGAATAAATAGTAAAGCTTCACTGCCATCAAATTGGTTTTTGGTAGTTGTTTCATTGCTGTTTTGGTTCATTGGCTTTGTGGGTATTTTGGGTTTGGGTTTGGGTTTGTTTGTTTGCTTGTTTTTAATGCTGGCTGGATTCACGTAAAATACGGACTCAAACAGGTTCTTAAGAAATATCAAACCTCATCATGCTCAAAAACATCTTAGTGGCAAACTTCTAAAATTTTATTATCATAAGCTTGAAACATGGCTAATTTATTTACTGCATAACTTGGTGTTAAATTTTTTCTATCTCAGGGAAAAACCCATCAATGGAGAATCAAGGGAATAAGTACTGGGTTTTTTTCACCACGTGGTGCTGTAAATAAGAGGAAGATCTCTGGGAGTAAATGCAGATACAATACTATCTGAGCAAAATGAAAAGATGAGCCTACCAGTTTCCTCTGGGAAATTTTTGAAGAGGCGTTATGTCAAAATTATTTGACATCATGAAATACAAACAGACTGCACAGGCAATCTGAAAGTCTTAATCCCTCAGTTCTATTGCTGGATTTTACAGCATTCGTGATATTTTTGGGGGAGAGGCGGGAGGAAGATAGCTTTGGAGAAGAAAATATAAGAAGAGAGAGACATCTGAATTGCAAAAATGATATAACAGGAATGGCAGAGGTAGGAAAGGATAAAAGGAAATTTTAAATCTAAGAAGAAAAACGATGGTAATTTGTAATTAGTATCTTTAATAACATATAATATTCAAATTAATCTTTGCAAATACACGAATGCATATATAAAAATATTCCTTTTATATAAGACACAACTGAGATAGTGTTAACATCTTGATTTCCAACATTTATTTATTTCATTATTGATCTAAAAGTTTTCAATATCAGCTGTAGTTCTAGCATATCGCAGAACTGTTGTGGTCAACAATCTTCACCATGGAAAGACGATTGAATGCAGTTAAAACAATAGTCTTTCTGAAGGACTGGAATGTACGGACAGAAGCAACAGTGCAAGCTGTTGTAATGAATTTCAAGCAGAAAATAATGTTCCCTGCAATGAAATTCAGACAGGATAGTAGATAGAAAAATATCAAGGGATGCAACTCTAATGAAAAATATAATTGATTTAAAAATAAATCATAATTTATATTTTGCAAAACAAGAATTTAAGGAATCTAATGAAAAAATCAATCTAATGTTGACAAGTACGGGAATGTAAATTTTTCACATTAGGGTGGCTTTTAAATATCTAAGTAGATGTGGAATTTTTTTTTAATGAAAAAACTGCTTTATTGTTGTAGTTTTGTGAGTCTGTGTGTTTACACTGCTGTGACCCAAAGTGATCAATAAACCACAACAGTGAAATACCTACTGATCGTCTTCTGATGATTTTGATATTTGAACTTTTCATGAGAACTATATTCCATAAAGTGGATTAAAGCAACCTAAACTGTAAGTATGAGGAAAACTGGATATACAAAGCCTTCGATCTGCACACTATGCAGGACAAGTGCCTTCTGTGTAACCGTATAAAATCTGCTGTAGGATGAGCACACATCATACCATTGTTTCAAATTATTGTTGAACATTATTTTTGCTGTCTGGGTAGAAAGGAAGATTCTCAGCATTCCTTCCAAAAATGACAGAATTCTGATTTATTTCCTCTTATGAAGTAAACCTTGCTGTAATCAAGATCAGAGAGATGAATCATCTCTCTCAAGAGCAGTGAGTTAAGCAGTACAAATTAAGTACAGACCTACAGTGAAGAATGAGGAACTACTGTAAATAATGAATAATGAATATTAAATGTAAGATGTACTCTTAATAATGAGGAAACACTCCTGAAATGTTAGAACCTCTTAATATGTGTACTTAACCTGCAAAAATATCAAGTACAAAAATATATTAAATAAAATATTTTTACCGTTGTTTAAATTTTTTTAAAAATTGAATTAAAGAAACATTTCCCACTGATTACTTAGTTAAAAGAGTTAATTCTCTGTACTTCATCTAAGATATATTCACAATATTCCACAACAATTTTTTTGCTATTTATAAGTAATGCTGTTTCTGTGGAACTGTAGAGCTAACTCCTCTCAAAAACCTGAAGGTAGAATATTAAGAAAATCAAAGCCTGTAGATATCAACTGCATCTTATTAATTACCATTCTGTACTTGCAACTTCACATATTTCATAGACATTTCTATTGGAAAGCAAAAATGAAAAAAATTAGATTTATGATGAAAGGTGGTAACATTTTGCATGGAAGACATATATAGAGATTAGAAACTTGATTTCAATGCTGTTGAATCAGGGACAATCCTTTTCACCTGGATGTGAACTGTCACTGAAGAATTAGTTATCTCAGAATCGTTTTATTACTGCAAAAGGAATTAAACTGAACTAAAAATGCCTTAGCGCTTCCCATTTGCAATGTCACAAAAATACTGGTATTTTTCCAGAGCAAAAGGAAGTTTCTACTCATGGTTACGACATAAGGCTTTACAAAGGTGTGACATCTCTTGATGCTGAAACCTACAAATCCCGAAACAGCAGTTCTGAAAAGGTAGCAAAGTTACTTTTTTTTTCCTATTAGAAACGAACAGATTTATTTGAAAATCTTTCTCCAATCCCAGCCTCAAGAGTGAGAGAGTTGTCTGGCATAGAAAACTGTAGATTAAATACCTCCAGTTTGAAAATATAAACTTAACATAGACTTGAGCTTTCTAATGGAATCTTATTTAAGTCTTGTACTACAAACGTTATCTGTTCTTAACAAAACAACCTTAAAGTATAAATAATTTTCCCTAGGATACACACTATACTCTAGTACATGATCTGAGAAAATAAACAAGAGGTATCTTGGTTTCCCTAAAGAATTCTTGGGACAAACTGATCCTATGATATAAAGCACAAACAAAATCAAAGGCAGGCCACAAAGAGAAAACACAACATAAAATACAGTGCAGAGCAGTTTCCATCTTGACTGCAGCTGAAGAATAGCTGTTGGTACACAGTATATCATTTTTATTGTAGAACTCTCTCAGCTTCGAGCACATCTCTGAGGAATATCTTGAACCACTACTCAAGTAAATCAACAAAAATGAACTACAACTTTATAAAAGTGTCTTTTAGAGATTTAAAATTATTTCCATACCATTTAAGACATTGTCATCACTGTAATTGTAAGTGTCAGGAGCCCAATTAATTAATATATTAAAATCATCGTTCTTTGGCACACCTGACCAAGACAAAGATGTTAAACCTGTGTAAGAATTGAGATACTGAAGTGAGCACGAAATGGGAAAAGCAGCTTTGCTTTTCTGGGTGACCAGTTTAAATTCCCTTCAACTCAGCAGTGATTGAATAACACAGTCAAAGACTGCATGTTGATCAATGCGAAAGATTTTGTTTATCTTAATCCAGTTATTACTGGAAAGGTTCAGCATTCTGTACACACCAATGTGGTAATATTTTCTGTGTTTTGAGTCTCACCAGCTTCCATCTCAGACTGCAAATTCCAATACAGTGTCCTTTGGTGGAAGCACTTCTTATAGGTTAGGAATGAGGAACTCTGCTAGAATAAAGGTAGATTCTCTACTTAGTCTGTGCTCTGTTGTAACAAAGTTACTAAAACCCAAATTGTTTCTTTGCCTGAATACACGGTATATTACAAACATATGCTTTTACACTACTTATACTTTTACTAGTACTTACAGAATTTTGGTAATAACATTGCTAAAGTTACCAGTCTTCAAAGAAAATGGTGAACTTAAAAATTGAGTGTAGGACACATATTTGCTGTAGATTTCTGTTTTCATCCAAGCCATGTACAATGGGAATAATGGAATACTTTTTTTTCCAGATTGGTTCTCTTTACTTTATGTAAATATGAAATGTACTGGTAAGAAAAGCTTTCTTAAATATATAGGTACTTTTTAAAAAAAAACAAAACAAACCCACAACATTAACGGTATATTTACCTGTTTTTTTAACTTCTAGGTTGTTGAAGTTCAGTTGACTTGAACCAACAAATAAAAATATCTCACTTTGGATACTTCTCCTTCATTTAAAAAAAAAAGTTAAGACAAACCATAGAAAGCTTCAAATAAAATGTTTTCTCTTTTTTTTTTTTAATCTAAACAACTTTAAGATAAATTAATCAATTCAGATGAGAACTTTGTTGTTGTTCCATTCAACACAAGCAGCTTTTTCAGGTTAAAAAGCATGTTCTGCTTTACTATTCAATAGAATAACACTTGCTACTGTATACTTCATAATTACAGTCTTGGGAGGACTCTCACAGCCTCTTCCCTGACCCCTTACTGTTCTTTATGTAAGTTGTATCCTAAGAACCACTTTTATTGCATCCTTGCAATAAACTCTTTTTTTTTCTCATTTTGTTTTAGAATATTTGTATATTTCATTCTTCTTGTCAGAAGGCAGCAGTTATATATTATTAGGCATATTACCAAGACAAAATTACTTTAGCAAATATGAAGAGAAAAATCTCTTTAGCTAATATCAAGAACATCTTTGATGTTATGATCCTGGAAGACTTTGGGTATAAAGTGACCAGCCCAAGTTTAATTTTAATTTTCCTCATTATCAGAGTCTCTGAACTAAACACCTTTATCATCTCAAGACACTAAATTTTTTCATTCTGCTCTTAATTTTTTATTTTCCTCAGGAGTTTTAGGGTTTGATAAAATTGATCTTGGTTTAGAAGACAGTAGGAGTAGAAATATATGATACCCCACAGTATCAGTAACCTAGTACTGTTAAAAAGGTAATAAATACAGCTTAAATGCTAACCTGATCAAAAGAAATTTAAGTGGCTCATAAAGCTCTTGAACAGTGAAATGCTGTTTATAGCAAAACTTTCCATATGCCTTTCTCATATATAATATCTTTTTCTTTCCATTAATGTCTTTTGAGAATTAAAATGGTTTTACTATAAAGAGTTTTACTGCAGTTCCTCTTTAAATAGCACTCTGTAGGATGGTATATTTATGCACTAATTTGGTACGCCTGAAAATTTATTATCAGGAATTAAGTCAAATAATTTACATCACCTTCCAGGAGTGTAACAGTAATATAATGGTAATTTCTTTCCTCCCCCTCTTGAATTCTGCATTACAAGGCTTTAAATCTGTTAAGAAGGCAGTGGACTGATTTGTGGAAAGTGTTCAGAAGAGGATTATGTCTTCAAGTACGTGAATGTAACCGAGATGAAAATATTTTCTAATGGGATACTTCTACTTTTCTCTCTTTCTTAATGGGACAAGGCAAATGGGACTTTTCATTTCACTGTCAAATCTAAAATACTGCCACATAAACCAGAAACATTTGCTTTTAATGAAATCACATAACATTATACACACAATTTCTGAATGTTCATTAATTGAGTCTCTTTAAAAAAGTGAGGTAAATTAAAGAAGTGGCCCTAAAAGGTGTACATATTCATCTGTGAATGAGAAGTTTTGTTGTGGCTGATCAGGGCTGACCATGATTATATTAAACCGTAATAAATCATGTTGAAACTAATATCAACAATAAACTGCTAATTTCATTTCAACAGACCAGCCTCACTGCCCACTGCTTTTTGCCTTGAGACACTGTTCAGTGAAATAAAAAATGCATGCAGGTAATCCAGAAGGCTACGAGTGTGTTCCCAGTAGGATGGCAAATTCTGTGCATGAGTGACTTCCCAGAAATCCCTTATACCAGACAGTCAAGTAGCTGAGTTCATTGGAGTGGCAGGCAGGACAGAACTAGGTGGGGGTTGCTCCAGTCCTGCCTGTCTTGCTCCAGCATTGCCCAACTTTTCTTTTTCTAGCATATGAATAGGAAAGACACCATGTAAAAAAACTACTACCAATCCAAGATCATCAACAACAAAATGCTGAAACTGATGAGTATGTCAGGAATTTTCTTCTCCTCCTTTCTTTTTTTTTTTCCATTTTTTAAAAATTTAATAGCTCAATGAAAGTATTTGAATTATTTTAAGATTCAAAAAATGCTTAGAGTCATTGCTGATGGTAAAATACATACTCCTTGCAAGAATGGAAAAAAATGCCAAGAAATGCAAATATTTTCTAGGAATGGAATTTAAATGCTGAAAAGATGAAAATATTTCTAGGAATGAAAACCAGTTTTTGGGGTTTTTTTAATACACAGCTGGCAATATGTTATAGCTGTTGTAAGGACCAGATAATTTACTTATTTAGCAATTAAAAAATGTCCCTTCTAGTAGCCTGGAAAGGTTAGATTTCTTTCTACTGCAATGTTTCTTTGAGAAAAAAATCTACTCCATGTAATCAACTTGTTATTTTTTGATTTCAACTTGCATCATATGTAAAATATGAATAAAATTATTTCTTTGTAACCTGGATTTTTCCCCAAATATTTCACATGTTGAAGTTGATTTAAAACACATTTTTAAAAAATTACTGTGTTTGAGTGCATTTGATATTAATAGATTCAGTGTGTTTATCTAGACTGAAATTCATTCAAATGTCAGCACTAATTTTATGGAGAAATAGTATCATACCAAAGATATTTCATGCTCTTCACAGAAATTAACAATTTTCTTTCTTGGCAATGTTTAATGCAACTAAAAGAACAAATTAAGAGTTTGAGAGGAAATCAAATTCTTACCCTGCCTCAAGAATGGCATAGACTTTAGACAAAATACTTAATTAGACAAAATATTTTTTTCTGGAACTTTTTCATCTATTTACCATATAAATGACATTGTGTATACCCATACAAATACTATCTGCATACTAATCAAATTTTAGCCTTTATTCAATTGTTGCCCAAATGTAATGTCTGAAATCCACTATCTTCTTCCATGTGAGATTTGATATCTTAGACAACAGAGATCTTACACAATAGAGCAGATCCAATCTACTAAAGAAGATCCTAGAGAAATCCATGGAGTTTTCTATGACTTGAGTGAATGTGCTTGACTCACATTTCCTGAGAAACAAACCAACAGAATATTAATACTAAAACATTTTTTTTTTCTTCTTTTGTCTCTGTTCACCTTGGTAATCATATGAATAATAGATGGGTGAATATATCTTTTAAGTTTCAATTTCTATTTTTACCAGGGATGTACATAGTAAAAACTGTTGCTTTTTTTTCTCCTTACACCCTGATTACACCCTGATGAAATCCCACTACTGATTATTTACATTATACCTGAACTAATCCACTATACTAATTTTCATCTCCTTAAAATCACTTTGGCACCAACAGAATGACTACTACCTTCTAATTTCAAGACAAGATTATTGTAAAGACAATGAAATAAATGTTCTCACACCATGAAAATGCATCCACAAAATCCTAATTCGTAATTATATTGAATCTTGGGCTTAAATGACATACGATGAGATATAGTAATAAAAAAATTAATTTAATTTTTATCATACATCAGAATTCATTAGTGATGCTTCATGTTAAATTAAAATCAAGTTTCACAGTAAAAAAAAAAATTTCAAGATACTTCAGAAAAAAATCAAAATCCTGATAAGTCCTTTACAGAATAGTTAATAATTCCACTCTGTACAAGATACTTGTAACTGTAGGCTAATCAAGCAAGTCATAGGAAACAAAAGATATTATCCAGAGCTAAATTCTATCCCACGGAACTGATAAATAAACTCTGCAGTCTGAAATAACATGTGGCTACAAGAGCAATGATGGGGGGTTTTTTAAGTCTACTTCATAATAATAAGTACAACTTCCACCCCTCTTATTCTATTTTCTCTATAGCTCAACCCACTGACTGGAAAAGACAAAATTAAATATGAAAGTGTCTTGTTTTAGAGTAGAAAACAAAAGAAATTGTTGGGTTTTTTTATTATTTGCAATATTAATGATCCCTCAGAGCTCACTGCACACTCTAATGACTAGGTTGTATATCCAGCACACAGAAGGAATAATCTGGAAATATTATGTTATCACTTAAGACATTATGAGCACAAAGATGTCCTACAAAGAAACTCAACCTCTACCAAGGTATATATAATGTAAATGCAAAATATAATGTAAATCAGTTTGAGAATAGCTCTCGATTCACTGTTTATTGTTTATTGATAGTTACACTCCCTCAATAGCATCCTACCTCTCATAAAAATCATACAGTTCCATTTATTTTCTAATTTTCACATTGAAACTGTCAATTCCAGTCAAAACTAGTTATTCTTTCAAAATGACACAAAAGAATTTTTAAATGTATACTTCTCACACATGAGGTTCTTCCCCATATTTCTATCAGAAGCAGTCCTTAATCAGTCAGTAGCAGGAAAAAAGAAATCCTTTCCATCTAATTGAATACACATGGCTAACGACCATGACACAGCTTCATACAGCACTGGATTAAACTACTTGTATCTCAATGGCAGCAAGCCAATCCCTCTGAACAGCCAAAAAAACCACAAGAAGCTACACAGTTTGGTTCTGGATAGTACTTAAAATACACAACTTTTCTGACTGTTCGTGATACGGAGTAGAAAAAAAATTGAAGAAGAAAACTGTTTCACAGTGAAGTTTATTGGGAATAAATACCTTCCTAATAGATGTGCCATACCATCCTTCCTGAGAGATATTTTCAGTCCCAACCACATCCAGTTTCAAGTTTCTGTTTCTGCTTTCCTTCCCTAAGTAATTGCTGAGTTTAAAAACACTATGGTCTTTATATAAGGCTAGGACTGTAACTCTGCCATTATTCAGACAATATTCCTAAATGTAGATGGACACACTACAAAGACAAGTATTGGAGTTAAATGGGATATTTATGTGATTGATGACAAGCACAAAGTTGGACGATAATTCTTGTAGGTGGTGTGTCACAGCTTCTTTTTTGTATTTTTTTTTTTCACCAACTCCAAAATATTACTATTGTCTATGTAGAAGAAAGCAAAATAGGAAAAGAAATGTACCTAGATTCAAAATTACCTTTATATTTAGGATCAGAAATTTCTGAATACATTACTATTCATGGAAGCAAATGCATGAAGACTCTATCAATATTAACCTGACACGACTGTCAAAATTCACAAATATGTAAATTAAGGAAGATTAACCCAATTTTCAGATTCTTCCTGGGAATGTAAAATACTTTAGCGTGCTTTCTCAGGTTTTTTTAAACTACTGTGAGAATGAGAGAGAGAGGGAAAGAAATGGAGGGAGGCAGGGAGAGAAAGTGGGACAGGGTGAAGAATACGGAAAGATAATTTATTCCCTGGAAAAGACATGCTAAAAGAAAATGAATTTGACTTTAGAAATGTGAACATTGTGTAGCCTTCTTATCAGTTGATGTATTTATATTTTCAAGGAGTATGTAACAGGATTTTAGTCTTGAGCATCCACTTGACCCTGCCTAGGATCCTAAAATTTGCTATCTACCCATCACCTGTGCATGTATATGGCAAAGGCATCTTCCAATTACTGACTGAATTTTGAGGGAAAAAAGGCATAACAAGAACTGCATTTTTCATCCTACCAAGGGAACAAACTGCACCTGCAATCGGAAAAAGTGCCAACATGACACATAATGAAAGAAAAAAAAAACAAAAAGAAGTTCTCAAAGTCGTATGAATGATGATAAGACCCATGTATCTTGCTGCTCACTTATATACTGTGAGTGAGTGTCATCACTCAAGAATATTGCATAAGTAAGGGGGGTATTTATGACCTTCTATTTTGACTTCAGGGCCTGTATGCAATCGGTATCAGTGACATAATGATTTGAAGAAACTCTGTGTAGAAATGTTCTTGTTTTCAAGCAGCACATTTGCTGTTTGAGATACAGACTGTCAGAGGGACTCAGTAGGTAATACAAATCCGTCCAAAAAACCCCCACAAATAGAAAAAAAATAAGTAAAAACAAAATAAAGAACAAATATTTTGAACTATTTCTAAAAGAAATGGTGAACGTATTTTTGTTGAAAACAATGAACAAACAAAAGGTATTCTGAGCCATGTTGATGTGCTGCAATTTCCCGTTTGTATGTTCCATATCTTAACACCAAATTAAACTCTAGTTTTATATGGAAAATCCAGGAAACACTGTTTGATTATGATATCTAACACAGCCAATTCACTTGTACAACAGTAAAAATCTCGGCTTATACCTTGTAAAAATGCTCTTTTTGAGGATTTTTTGCGACATTAGCTCAATATCTGAGAACCCTGGTTTTATAGAGTGTAAGTAATTTATTGTATCTGATCAAGGTATTTGATATGTTTGCTGTCATTAAGAGGAAAACATTCCTTCTGAAATTTTTTTCTGTTACTAACAGTTCTATGATTTTCATTTCCATGTTGCATTTTAAATGTAATGAATTATTTTCTCCAGTAATACATTTTGGGTTTCAGTTATTATAGCATTGAGTATATTACTGGCTGCATCAGTAACATAATAAAGGGGAAAATGCCACAGTACATTTAAAGCACATTAACATATAGATTAAAAACAATTTAGTCTTTTCAAAATATGTGTAATGTGCATTTATTCAGAGCTACATTCTTTCAGCTAGAAGAAAATTTAGCAAGACTATAAAGCTAAACCGAACAAGTGACCTGTGAGGTGTTTCATGGAACTTTCCATTATAAACTGTTTTTGAAAGCCATTAGGCTCCTGATCTGAGCAAAGTCATTATTCCACTAACTTTGTAAACACGAAAATGTAACAGTTTGTAAAAAATGGAATTAAAAATTGCGTATTTGCTATCTTTAGCTTTTTCTTCTTGCAAAGTACTTTTTTTGAAAACTACTCATGAGTAGTTCAATATTTGCTTGAATTTAGAGAGTACAGGTAGATAAGATTATTTTTTCCTAAATTCCTTTGTACAACACATAACTTAAAACTTCTATAATACAAAACTGCTGAAAATAACACTTTAAATACTTCCTCTCCCAAAGCAATCATATTCGTTTCATAGACATAAAAATAAAATAATACTTTTTCATAAGCACAGAGAGGAGCAAACAAGAGAAATAATTATAATTTGGTAGGATCTATTATCTGCAAAGGCCTATATTTAATTTTCTTCAAACTTTCTCCGTTTTTCACAATAATTTTCAGGAGAAATACAAAAATATAAAAAACTGTTGCTACAGTATACTTTTGTATATTAGCACATGATCAAACTAAGAATTAGGTTGGTGTGGCTGAAGCACTTATTGATAATATATTTGACTGTGCTAGAATTGACTCATTTTATAGTTCCAGCTTGCACACACTTAAGCAATCATGCACAGCTTTCTGACTTGAGTTTATATATTGATTTCATGTGAACAATATTATCAACACCAAGACCTCATGAGCCAGAAAGGCAAGTCACAAGCAGTGACGTCATGTCATTTCCACATCAATAATCCTCATCAAATAATCCCTTATGTGTTTAAATCTTTCTTTGAAAGAGAAAAGCCTTTGTTTATTTTGTTTTGTTAAAAAAGAAAGGGAAACTACTCTCAAAAGAAGGTATGCAGGCAAGTAGTATATGCAAAACTACCTCAAGAAATTAAATCACACTCAACTGAGGATCTCACTGAAACTTTGCAAAAAGTACAATTATAGATCTGAATAAGATCATAAAAAACCAACAGAAATAGAAAGATTAGATGAAGAGTTCATCAGTTCCTGGAAATATAATTTAAACAACCCAAAGAACTAGACAGAAAAATATTTAACAGTTGCTTTCCTACTCTGAGAAATAGACCAGCAGATATACAAATAAAATGCTTAATTGTACAGACTAGATACTAATAAGCATAGCACAAGGTTTTATCACTTCATGAAGTTCTGACTATGTATTTGTAACCTGGTGCATGTAAATATGAAGTTCTCCTCATATTTGCCAATGGTTTTGAATGGTTTCTGGAACTGTAGGGTGTTAGTAGTTCCATATTCCAATAAACATAAAAAAATTCCTAATGTGAAGCATGTACCATAGACTAATATATTTTTTTTTGGTACTATAAATATAAAGAAGCTCTATCAGTGCTTAAGTCCTAAAGGCATCTAACAGAATGATGAAGATAGTACTGAATTGGATGGCCTTTATATTAGACCTTACTTACCAGGAGAAAAAAAAGGAAAAAAAATAGGGTAAGAGAAGCAAAATGCATCATAAGAGGCATTGCTCACTTCTTTATTTTAAGGACAGCTGTAAGACCAACGTAACACTAATAGAAATGAAAAATATACATGGAGGTATTAGCTGAAAACCTATTGTTGAAGGCAGATCAAAACTAATTCAGATGTTTCTTTCTGATTCTTATAAAAAATTATTATACATATGAGTTTTTATTAACTGGCTCTGAGCCATTTTTTTGGGGGGGTGTTTCCCTCTCCACTGCCATTTTATCTTAAATAGACGTTATCGTCTTTTAGTTTGTATACTTTGGCACATTTAAAGATAGTGAACATAAGTTTTTCTCAGCTTTTCTTGCTAGACCAAGCAAACGAAAATAATTTTGACTCTTCTCAAAATTGTAGGTTCTCCAATTAGAAATGCAAACCTTAAAGGTTCTTTCAAATGATGAGCTCTCTGCTCCTCCTGATTGGTTCTTCATCTTTACTGTCTCAATATTTAGTGTTAACTGGTTTTGTTCATAAGCTACTCTGTTCTTAGCATTGTTTTTGTTTTGGAGTGGGTACTTCTTCATTTTTGTGTGCATGTGTGTGTGTGTGCATGTGTACAACAAAATTAATTAACACCATCTACATTTTTTTGATCTCCCAATGTCAATTACGAACTATTAAGTAAATATTGCATCAAGACCAACTCTCAAAGAAGGGTTGATCTAGCATATACCTTCCCCCTTATTTTCTTCTTCCATAAGTCAGAGAAAAGTTCTCTTTAGTCAGTTTCTTGAATCGATTTGAATTAATTCAGATCTTCTCTTGCTGCTTTCCTGTGAGGGTCACCAAGCATTGGAACAGGCTATCCAAAGAGGTTGAGGAGCCTCCTTTCTGGGAGATATTCAAAAGCTGTCTGCGCACAATCTTGAGTAATATATTTTGGGGGACCCTGCTCAAGTAGGGAGGTTGGACTAAATGGTCTCCAGTGGTCCCTTCCAACTTTAATCATTCTGAGATTCTGGATTCTGTGATTAATGAGTTGTGAAAACATAAGAAAGGTTAAAAGAAAGCTTTTTTAATTTATCAATGCTTTGTTATATAGAGCTGCTATTTGTACTGCAGTATAGAGAAGAAATATATACAATGAAAGAAATCAATTTTGATGACAGCTTAGATTAATAAAGTGTACTTTCCTATATGTGATAAAGAATTTGAAAATGAGAATACAGATCTGCAATCCATCTCCTGTACATTTTATCTGACTATTCTTTGTCTATGATGGAGGAAAATACCATACTTATATTCCCATGAATCGGAAATCCATAAAAAAGATTTACACACTTTCTTACATTCATTAGAACACAGAAATAAAAAAACTCCAACAACAACAACCAAACAAACAAAAAATCCACAACCAACCAACAAGCCCCCCCAAAGAAACAAACAAAAACACCCAAACAAACAAACAAGCACAAACCAAAACAAAGAAAAATACTTATCGAGTACAATATGACTCAGTCCAGTAAAGTAGGAGGAGATATGGACAGGAACATTGAAAGACATTTCTTGATGAATTTATGGATTCACAGAAGAGGAATAGATGGAGGCAAGGATAGATTTTAATATTCTATCAGTGGACAATTGGAAACCATGAAAATTTTATTGCAGCCTATGGAGAGGGCTTCATAGCAATGCTTTGTCAGTGGCATTCAAATGTTAAGATTTTGCTGAAACAACCATGTGAGGGCAATGAAACACTGAGCAGCTCTGGCCAAGTATTTTCCATTGTGTCTAACAATACAAGAATAGCACTGGATTTTGAGCAGACAATTGGCTTTGGGCAGACATTTGGTAAAGCAAGAAATGCAACTGTCAAAGACATTTTTCTTTCCACTGAAAGTAAATTTTTATTTCCCAATTTAAATGATACCTCTGAGTGGTCTAATCCACTGCCTTGATGGTGTTTTCCATTGAACCACTGCTTGCCCTCAGACGTGTCCATTGTCCAGAGGTTTGTAACAAAGGATTTGGCTTTGTGGCTTTGGTTTTGTATATGTCCATTAGTGAATGTGTCATCTTTTTTTCACATCATGTTAACTGTAAAACTAGGTGCAATTCTGTCATGCAAGAAATACAAATTAACAGAACCAGAGTGGAATTAGTATTTGTCTCATTCAAAATTGTTCTGGTTTGACTGTAAACCAGCAGAGGAAATTAACTCCACACAAATACCTCAAGAGAGATTTTAGGTCAGAGTTACAATTTTAATAGAAAGGTTAAAATAGATGCAATAAATACAGAAAGAAAACTGCCTTAAAACCACAAGGTCAGAGTACAACCTGATACCCCGTTGACCAGGGTGGTAGCTGTAGACAATTAGGCGGTGATCCTGTAGAAGGTCTGGAACTGTGGGAGGTTCACCTCCTCTGCTGGATACCCCATGGTCCTCTGGGTGTCCAGTGGTGGTCTCTCTCAGCTCCGAAGCCTCTTTTTATGTGGTTCTTAGGTGGTACCTCCCCCAAGGGCAGGGATTTCCACAATGGAACAAGATGTTTCTGAAGTTCTCTTCGTTGGTGCTTATCCAGTTCGGTACTGGGCCATTAGCAGAGAAAATCCACTCAGGACAGGTGGTGCTTGCTGCTGCCCAGGTAAGTTATCACAGTTGAGATAACAAATACTACTCCACCTCACATGATCTGCCTCTCCTCAGCCATAGCCTCAGGGACCAGGTGTGTAACCAGCTACTGTGAATGATCCAGCTTATCAAGAAATTATGTGGATGGTGATAGAATACATACTTTGGTTAACCCAGGACAAAAACGCATTAAAAAGGTAAGGAAAAATACAGTCTGCCTGTCTTTCACACTACAAAGGTTGAAGAACTAAAGGAAGATATATGAGATACAGAAGAAACCATTTACATGCAGGGGAATGTAAAAAGTCTATAAATATGCTCAAGACAATACAGTTATTCAAGAAAAAAAGGAAGTTTTTTGTGATTTCAAACAATGAAATAAAATTTTGTTGAAGTTAAGTGAAGAAAAAGTTCAAATTCACATATGGGAATGAATTACTAAATGACAAACCTAAAAAGAAAACTTATCATTGTGGCCAAACATCCTTAAGAAACAAACAAATAATGTGAATTAGTGGTTTGAGTCCACTAGGTCTAAGGTTTTTTTGAGTTCTCGAAAGGAAATCATAGTTCAAATATATTTCTAGCCTGTGGAAGTCTTGCTCACTATGATTTAAAAAAAAGATAAATCAATTTTCATAGGAGCACAACTGCAAGAGATTTCAAGGTATCATTTACTATTTTTCTTCATGCCATTTGTAGTATGATTTCACTGAGATATTCTTAGATTTCAGAATTTGAAAAATTATATATATATATATATATATATATATA
>VZRJ01006840.1:94752-155829 GCA_013397565.1 Ptilonorhynchus violaceus
AACTGATGAAAAAGAAAGCTTCGTCCAAAGTCTTACAGTTAGGTACAAGGAATCAAAAAATTTTGATCTCCTAATGGATTTGAAGATCCAGGCATAATAAAATATCTATACATCTTAACCTTGGATCTATAAGACAAAATTGAACATCTCATCTTCATCAAAGATGACAAAATAAACTTTGGTCCACTTTATCTCCTGTTGTTCATAACAGCTCTACGCTCTGCCTTTCATAAAGCTTTTATAAAGCTGTTAATAAAGCTGACAATGCAAATGGCTTGAATGCAAAACATTTTCAAAATTAAAAAAAGAACATAATTTGCCTTCACAATTGCATGTTCCTGTTCAAGTCTGATATTTCTCAAAAAGATGAAAAGTAAAATGCAAATCTTTTTAAGCATACTTTTATTTACCCGAATTGTAATCTCACTTCTGCATAGATGCTGATAAAGAAGTTTACTTCTTTTATTTTTAAACTATTTTGAGCAAGCTTTTAAATACAACATATTTTTTAAAAATAATAGTAAAGAAATGCTCCTAACAGTAAGATAAAAATTTGTTGTTACCATGAATGTGATAACTATCCATGAACTGAGAACTATCCATGGATTTTTTCCTAATGCATTTGAGGTTTTGTCCTTTTTAATCATCATTCACAAACAAATAGGACTGACTGATATACAGACATGGGGAAAAGGCATAAATCCACTTAAATTTTTAAAGAAGTCACAAAATATCAGTACAGAATTTTTCTACGTAACGTAGGTTTTTTTACTTTCTTTTGATAGCTAAGGAGGTAAGACCAATGTAGAGGGTTCATAAAAGACACTGCTCAATAAGGTTGAAGATAATATACTAACACAAATTACAGACACTTTATTAGGCTGAACGATAGATAGATCATAGAGCTTTTTTTCTTATGTCAAAAGTTATCTTCTGCACTTATGTCTGTCCTTTGTTTCTTCTCACTATTGAAAGATATCATTGTCCATGAGACCTTTCCATCAAACCAAGAACTAAACTAATGAGACTGGACAGATTTCCATACTATTACCAGGTGGCCAGAAACTATTGGTTTCCGGTAATCTCTTTCAAAGAACTGTAGCTGCAGTTACGAAATTTGAGCATAAAATTCCTCCTAACTAATTGGCATCATAACATTGCTAAAGTCACAAGCCAAAGTCAAATATGGTAACTTATACCAAGACCAGCTTTTAACAAGAAAATGCTGTTGCCAATGCCTTCTGTATTCTAACATTTTTACAATAGTAAGTTTAAGTTTTCAAGATTGCTTATTTTTATTCCAAAAGGCAAACTATTATAAAGTGACAAAAAAGTTCTTACTAATATGGAACTAAACTAGTATGGCTTTCTAAAATTAATTTTGGAATAAATTAATTGTTCTTGCTATTCTCCAGAAAGATTCTGACAGGAGGTACAGTCTTAAAAAGAGCATTTGTTCTGGGGGTACTCAGGCCCCTGAGCTGGAAGGCAGGGATGAGGAGAGGAATGATGGCCCCAGAATTAAAGGGGAAATAGTGACGTTCTACACCACTTAGTCACATACAGGTCTACCAAGCCAGATGGAACTCACCCACAGGTATGGAGGGAGCTAGTAGAAGTGCTTACTTGCAATCATTTTTCAGCAGTCCTAGTTAACTGGAGAGGTCTCAGGTGACTCAAAGCTAGCAAATGTGATGTCCACCTACAGGAAGGGCCAGTAAGAAGATCCAGGAAACTACAGGCGAGTCAGCCCGACCTTGGAGCTGGTGAAGGTCATGGAGCACATCATCTTGAGTGCCACCACATGACACGTGCAGGACAACCAGGGGATCAGACACAGAAAGTTTGGCTTTGTGAAAGGCAGGCCCTGCCTGACCACCCTGATCTCCCTGTAGGACAGGGTGACCCACTTAGTGGACGTCCAACTGGACCTTTGTAAATAAAGCCTTTGACATAATTTTTCACAGCATTTTCTTGGAGAAACTGGCTGCTCATGGCTTCGTCAGGTGTAGTCTTCTCCCAAGTAACAAGCAGTAGGACTAGAGGAAATGGCATCAAGTTGTGCCAAGGGAGGTTTAGATAGGATCTTAGGAAAAAATACATCACCAAAACTGTTGTCAAACTCTGGAACAGGCTGCCCAGGGAACTGGCTGAGTCACCATCTCTGTAGCTCTTTAAAAGGTGTATAGATGTGGAGCTTAGTGCAGTGGTGCACTTGGCAGTCTCAGGTTTATGGTTAGCCTCAATGATCTTAGAGGTGCTTTCCAACCGAAATAATAGATTCTATGACTATAAATGTTGCAAAGAATTAGGGGGTAAAATTTTGAATTGGTTACTCAGGAACGCTTACTTCTCTGTATATGAGAATAAGGTGTTCTTGCCTGGCAGCTAGACCCCACACATAGTTGTACTCTTTTCCAGGTTTACTCTTTCCCTAATGGAAAAACATTATTTGCACATGCATACTGGTCCATAACAGGGTTCTCAAACAACTACTTACTGTTAAGGTCTAATAATATGATCAGTGCCAGAATAGAGACAAGAGATATATAGAGATCTCTAGTTTAGACAGAAGCAACTTTTTTCCAGCTAACATTCTTAGGTTTTGACATGTTAGCAACAGAGATAATTTATTAATAACTATGTCAAAATATATGACTTGCCTGTATTACTTCATAGGTATCTTCAGGAATAGTGATATTTTCTGCGAAATGTTATTATTCTGTCACAGATTTAAGATTTCCACCTTTAGGCATTTCACTAAGAAGTCTAATTTAAGGATCTTGTAACAGGAGAAACAAATGTAGAGACACATAGGTAGATGAAGACAGTGTTTCAGACCATGGTAAGATTACATTTTTTTTTTTTTTTTTCCACTAAGTTGCTAATTTCAGTTCTTTACTGCTCTACTCTGGATGTACAATAAGATTGTGGGACAACTGAGTTTATGATGGCAATTTTTTCTTTCTGGGAAACACTAAGGATAGAACTGCTGTCCTGAACCTTAAATTCTTTCAACTCCCATCACCCACTCTGTGCACCAGAATGTGATGAAGATTGATGGACAGACAGGAAGAGAAACCAGAATGCTTGCAATTTTCAGTGACGCAAAGGGAAAGTTTCTGCTGTTGAGATCACCACAAATCCCTCTTTCTACAACTCTTACTGCCCTAAGTAGAACATTGCATCTGTTCACATTCAAAAAAACCCTTTTTTTAATTCCGTAAGCTAAAATAGAGAAGGAAACTATGAAGAGGGGAAAGAAAAACCTCTGACATTTAACAGCGATAAAGAACCCCCAAAAAAACAACAAAAATTTGACCATTTCCCTTGCTCATTCTCCAGCATACTAAACCACTTTCCATAAGAGAGTCTAAATAGTGAAGACATCATAAGGCCAATCTAATCACAAGTTCATGTGTTAAATCAAGCCACAAAGTTTTATAGATTAATTTAAACCTTAACTTTTCCAGACATGCAACTCCTCATCATTTATCTGGGACTTACTTCAGTCTGCTTTTATAAAAACAATACAAAATTAAGATATCAAGAAGAGTTTAAACAGGTGAATTTTCAAGTGGAAGATTCTGAATTTTCTCCCAGTCAACTTTCATGAGTATGATAGCACTCTCAAACCTAGACTCAGCCTTAAAAAAGCAAAACTCGAAGAAGTCATGTGTGTCCAGTGCTAATTAAATACACTGTAGGCAAAATAAATTGGAATCAAGGTGTAAAATCCTGCAATATGAAGCGTATGCCCAACTTATGTTGATTTTGCTAGCTGAAAAAGCATGAAAAATCCCTACTTCAAATAAATCTCAGTCTTTCCCCTGCATTAAGTAAAGCCTGTCTTTGGATCTCATTTAAAAATCCAATGGATTTCAGAATCTCACCTGTTCATAACTTTGGGGGCAAGCACATTCTTATAAACTCATCACATAAACTCACTGCTTTAATAGCCTATACTTTATCAATTCATTAAGTCTTGACAAAAAATTGCACTGAACATTTTTCCTTAAGAAGACACCGGTGTGATGACTGGTAATGGCTAAGACTACAGTGTCTTGATAATATTCTCCTACAGCAGCTTTATACATGCTTCTGCATGCTTTTGGGCATTCGTTCACCCAAGGGGAAAAAAAACCATAATCCTTTTGTTTCCACAAATAAACAAAGAGCCTGAAGCACAGCAAGTTTTCACCTTCTCTCACTTCTCAAAATAAGCTAGCGTGTATTTTCCTAGGGACTACAGGTGAAGTCTGACCATAACTCCACTGTATTTTATGGGTTGACTATGCTTTCATGTGTTCTCACACATTCCTCCTTTGTACTTTTCTTTTTATCTCCACCATATACAACAACACAACAGCAACAAACACTAAGAGCAAACAGGTATTAAAACATAATCAGCAACAGCTGAGGATATGTTCAATGTTAATACTCTTCTGGACATGTCTGATAAATTTCGCATTCCACAGATTAAAATTTTCAAGGTTATTTGTTATTGCAGATTGGAATTGTGAGAGACTGAAATGTTATGGTTAATGGCTCTTAACAGGAATGTATGCCCAAATATTTCTGACTGGAGGTGAATAATGCATTCTAAATTTTGAAAGATAGAGTTGTTTGAAAGAGTAATATAGAGTATGTTTGAATATGGTGGACATATATATCATAAAAGCAACTGATATAGCTGTTAAAACTTGCCATGCTAAGGCTAATGTAGATATATGTATCTATTTGTGTCAAAACAATCAGTTAAGTCGGCAAAATCATGCATAAAATCTAAAAAATACCACTCCACTATTTTTCTACTTTCCAATCACTAAAAATTGGAAAATAATTTGTACTACATTCTCTCAGTGAATTTGTGTTAATGTACATCACTTTCACCTGTAGTTATGTCAGTGACCCTAGATGGCTAGGTAATCTGTAATGCATTAGATTTTAATGTTGAACACTTCCAAGTACAGGGCACCCAAAACCTCTCTGGGTAACTAAGAGTGGTATAGATAGCAAAAGACCAGATGTCTTTGAAAAATTTATTGTCCATTCATACCACACAGTCCCTCAAAGACTTTGCAAAAATAAACTTAAAACCAATCTATGAAATCACCAAATATAAAAAAGTTGCCAAACAGATATACAACTACTCTACCTCTCTTCTGCAAGAAAAAATGTCCTTGTTCCTTTCTCAACCCATGCTTTTTCCAAGGACAAGCCAAACTTCTACTTCTCTATTTTCTACTTTTCATTCATCTTAGTAATCTTAAAAAAGGGTGTGTGTTGGGAAACAGAAATTCCCCGAATACATAGCAAGCTAACACAGTAAGCATAATGCAGATAACATGCATCTAAAAAAGGGTTGGTATCGATATGTTTCCACAACTGAATGGAAGGGTCAGCAAGAATAAGAACACTGAGTTTTGAACACAGTGAGTACAGATCTACATTTCAATGAATGATCTGATATGGCCAAAGTTTATTACCTCAAACAGAAGATATGGAAAAATCAATTCCGCTTTCTTAAGAGGTCAGAAGTGATAAGAAAAAAGAATACAAAATTACATTGCAAAAAAGTGTTTCATTTTGACAACTTTAATCAACATCATTAATTGCTTCTCAGCATACTTTGCATACTTCCACTATTAAAAACCCAAACAAACCTACTAAGCCAATAGAATTAGAAACTGCGTTACTCTTCTTCCATTTATATTATTTTATTTGTTTCATATTTCTAGATGCTGCATTTGCAATGTGATTAGGTTGCTTGGAAATCAATTAATAATAAAATATAAAGGATGGTCCATATGATGAGTATACATCAGCAGTTTTCTGATGACATTAGTATGCTGCTGAAAAGGTCTTTAACATTCTTCTCACTGTATCAACCAAAGCAGCATTAACATTTTCCATGTTTATGTAAATAATATAAAATGCTATGGAAAAGACTTTATGACTAACATTCCTTTAAAATAAAATAAAATAAAATCTGAATGGCAGCATTAATGTGCACTACATACTCTGCAATTTAACAAGCAAGCATCCATAACAAGCACTGTAATCTTTTACAGATTTTGCCTCCATAATATCAGTCCAAGTAAAGTCCTTTCTTTAACACCAAGATTTTTAAAAAGAAATTAAATAATTTTTTTCTCATCATATTTTAGCTTAAAGCATCTTTCACTTAAAATATTATGTGTACCAACACCAATGAAAGGTTTCAATGTCCAAATTAAAGACACCAGACAATCAATATGTTGTGTACTACACTGGAAAACAGTGAGGGAACAGAGCATGTATTGACAACTGAAACAGGATGGTAGTTTTCCTTTTTGTCCACAGAGAGATCTTCCAGGACTTCAGTAACGATCTTATCAGAAAAACCAGACAGTGAGCAAGAGGACAAAGAATAAATTATTTTTGCATCACCCACAAAATTGGAGTCTATCGTCTCCAATAACACTAATGCTTTTCCTTCCTTTTTCAGTTTTATTTCTTAAATCACCTCCCTCTATCCTACACATAATCTAGTAAAACATCTCCTTTAAAATAGATTTAAACATTTTCCCCTTTGGTATTGTCCATACTTACATATTAATTTTTACAACCTTGCATCCATATCACAGTTGTAAATAGTTAAAGAGTTTATTGAATAACTACATATTTGCAAAAATATTTAATTATACTGGCACCTAGACAGGTAATGGAGTATTCAACCTTAGCCCATAAACCATGACTAGAAAACAGATCTTGTCATCAACAGGTACATACCTTTCACAGTAGAACACAGTTCCTAACTCAACACATTTTTCATATTTCGGTTTTCTCTGCATCACATAACTATTATTCTTTAATAAAATGCAGAAAACTGTGGAAACGGAAGGTGGTAATGAACTTATCAAAATGGTTGTTTTTACTGTAATCCATTCTAAATTCCCAACAATAATGTTGGTTCATACAAGAGTAACCTGTCAATAAGGCTTACAAAGATGTATTTCTAGAAGTGTATAATTCTGTCCCAAAGGTAAATTAATAGCTCAAAAATTTGAAGAAAAATTCCATGCTCACTGCAGTTCGTATCTATGACTAGACACTAACACCACCTACTTTTTGATATTCCATAAAGAACATACAATCCCTTAACTAAGTGCTTAGCACAAGTATCTACAGCCAACGGATACAGATTCAGGATATTATGCAGTTAAGTTACTATTTATTTTCCTAGAATTTTCCTCTCAGTAACTCCAAGAAATTACAATGAATGTTGGGATACTAGCAAAAATTTGCACAGCCAGTCAGTTAAAAAACATGATTATTGCAAAGACCATGGAATCCCAGGAGAAATTCTCTGATGTCTTCCACAAGGTGAAATGTGATAGTAAGACAAATACATATAGAAATCATGACCTGTCTACTAAACCAAATAAAATTTTATCTAACACGTAAGAATATAACTCGTTGTTTTTTATTGAAAATTATGGAAGTTACTGAAGTCTACACAAAAAAAATCTGTATGTTCAATTCCTGTTCAAAGATGTTGTGACCTTCACAGAAGGAAATCTGCTGAAAAACTTGCAGATGAATTAACAGACACAGGAAATAAAAAATTTTTATAAAGGAGATACTTTTGTTTAAAATAAGTTAAATGCTGTAAGTTAGAATGCTTCATGAAACTTTTCTGATACTTTGACTCAGTTCTGAAGATCAAAAAACCATGGAATTCCAGCTGGCATCTTTACAGCTGACTATATAGAGAAATAGAGGAAAGAGGTCCTTGAGGCACATTAAGGTAGTTCTTGTCAGTGATATTTTAACTAGGGCTGTTGACCTTGAAAAAATAAGGCAATTTAAGAAGTAAGGAATAATAAGGCACTCACTGAATTTTCAAAGTATAGAACTGGTCACACAGAAATCTTTACTAGATATGAATAGTGTTGCTATAGTCGCTGAATCACTCATTTAAAACACGCTGAAATATTCCTCACACAGTTTAAATCAAGCAAATTTTATACAATGGAAGAAATATGCAGTAAAGTCCATTCAAACCTACTTACCTGTGACCTTTAAAACAAGTGGCAGCAAATGTCACCATTTGGCAACAGAAAATGTAGATTTAATGGGGTTAAACGCTAGTCTGCTAGAGAATAAAACCTAGTTTCTTATTCATCATAGAAATGCATGATGCTAAGATTTAAGTACATGTCCAGTACAGGAATAACATTCATTTCCATTTATGAAAAGGCCCTAAAATATAGAAACAAGAAAATACACAGTATTGATATATAGGTTACTAATCTTGTTTATCCTTACATGATTCAAATTTCCAATAATGAATCAAAAATATATAAAGAACAAGCTTGTAAAACTTTAGCAAATTTTAAGCCATTACCAAGGCTATGGAGATATGATGATCACATGGAATCTTTGCCAACTAAAAAAATATGCACAGTGCAGTTTTTAGCAAGATGCTGGTCAGGTCAGTAGCAATTGAAGGTGCCATTGATAAAATAAGACATTTACACTAATAGGTATATGAACATTTTACTTCAAAAATCAACAAAAATTGTATACATAATATTTAAAATGTTCTTTTTATGTAACTGTTTGCCTTAGAGATTTGATTTTCAGAGTGTGCAGGAACACAACAAGGAAGGCTAAGGTCTATTTGGAATTAAATCTGGCAAGGTATGTAAAGGACATTGGTAGCAAAAGGAAGACTAGAGAAAATGTGGGTCTGATGCTGAATGAGGCAAGTGCCCTGGTGACAAAGGATACAGAGAAGGAGGGGATACTAAATGCCTTGTTTTGGTTTAGTCTTTACTGTTAAGGCCAGCCCTGAGGAATCCCAGACCCGTGAAAGCAAAACCACTAGAACAGGTTGCCTAGAGAGGCCTACAGAGGGTCCTTCTCTGGAGACATTCAAAATCCACCTAGATGTGATTCTGTACAAACTGTTCCAGGTAAATCTGCTTTAGTAGGGGCGTTGTACTAGACAGTCTCCAGAGGTCCAGTCCAACCCCAACCATTCTGTGTTTCACCCTATATTTAACTGTATTTGCCCATTAAGAAAAATACTTTAGGAAGAGATTTCAATTTTTTTCCCCAAAGGCCTCTGCATTCTAACACTGTTCAGAAGAAAATACTTACCCATCACCTACAATCTTAACTACATAAAGAAATCACAAGGCAGAAGTTAAGTAGGTTTCCAGCGTATGCTTAGGCTTAGGCATGGGCCTGCTATGCAGTATGCAGTGTGATGGTGCAAACTAAACAGCTCATGAGGGATCATAAAGCAGGGTGGCAATTTCTTATTCCATGTTGGATCACACAGCACAAAAAATAAAAGGGACTTCTGTGGTCTTTGTGGATCAGAACAGCTACAAAACAATAATGGCAGATCCTAGTTCCACAGTAGCCTGAAAACCGTCATTCAATCATGTAAGAGAAGAAGATTACTAACCATGGTGTCTGTTTTAGAGAAATGCAGATACAGAGAAAGAGCAGTAACAGATGAAGTTTGGATTGAAACCACTGAAATACTATAGACAAAAATCAGATTTCTAAAACTTGAAACAGAAATTTGGGCATCTAAGTGTATTTTGGAGTTTCAAAGTTCAAGCGACACTTAGATCTCCAAATTCCTATTTCTACATTTAGGAATCTGTAATTTCAATGTTTAAAAAGTTTTCTAAAGAAATTTTAAGTGTCTAAAAGAGAAATGTGAAACTGATACAAATATGATGATGCTGTGGACATAATAAACTATTACAATAACTAACAAACTATTAAAATGGCATGACCATCACAATACCAGGGTTAAGGTATTATATACTCAAAATAAATTTGAGGTTTTCTCTGAAGTTCAATGACCAAAGATTTTATAAAATAATTTTTTTCACTTTGGTTAACTTTAAATCCCAGGAATTATACTAGGCATAAGACAAATTCATGTATGACAGAGAGATTCTTCCAAATGAGGTCTGAAGTCCATTTCTGAAAGTATTGTTGCTACATTTAAAGAGAGTGGTGGAAGTAAACAAGAGAGAAGTTGACTGTGGGGTCTCCTACTACTTACTTGCTCAATAAGCCTTGAGCAAACTGAACACACTCCATACTGATTATAAAGATGAAATGCTTTCTTCAAAGACAGCTTGATTTCCTCAAGCTCACAATCTATCTGTTGCAGAAAATAGGGACAATATTTTCCCAGCCATAGCACAATTTTCCTCATCCATCATAAGTCACTTTCAGGCAGGCGTACGTGTTCAAGCACAAGATTCTCATATTAAAAGGAGAATGGTAGTGACCACTGCCATATCACTCTAGGGCAGTCAGCACTTGAGAGGAGAGGCAAAGAATTAATTTTCCTTTTTTGCAGTTCTAATACTTTCTATGGCATTTTCCACACACATATGGCTATTACAATGTTATTGTTTTTAAGACAACGAGTAAGTAAAAGCAATACAAAATAATTCATCATCTATCACAGTGAATTATTTTCATGGAAAAATGGTGTGCAACCATCAACATACTAAGAGTAGAGATAATCAGAAGTCTGAAGAAAATAATCACCTTAATGAAAAAGCTCTATTTTTAACTTACAAAAGCAACTCAAGATAATTGTCATTTACAAGATTTCTGCATCTTAGAAGTGCAAAGTCATTTATAGCACAAATTCACTAGATAAATGTGCAGAAAAGGCAGAAGCAGCCTCCTTGTTGTTTCTCTTCTACTACCCTAATATAAAAAGTTGTAGCTGCTTTTCTATTGCTTATGATGCAGCAGGCAACTGTCAGAAAAACAGTTCTAATCAACATCAGTCCCAGAAAACAATTCTAGCACACAGTTAATAGTTTACATAGCAGATGTCTTTAAAATAACAAAGTATCATCCCATTTACATTTGTTTCCCAAAGCTGCTGTTAATTTAATGACTGCAATATTAACACATATATTTAAAATAACCTGTGAATATCTAATTCTAGAGAATATTTACTTCTGCATGCTGCTGATCTTGCATACTATCAAGGTATCTTGCTGTCCTTAGTTAAATACACCTTTTTTAAACGTGTGTAGGTTTTTTTCCCACATATGGTCTGCCATAATATATGTAGTGACAATATATATTTTACCTGTTTTGGCATTAACCATTCCTTTAATGTTTACCCATGAAAATCATATAGATTTTATTTAAGGCACTGCATTTTCTGCTGATGTTTCAATCTTTTTTTGCTTCCTTTTAACTTAAATATTCTGGGACAGGTTAACCTTGATACATGCATTCATCTCTTCACCTAATATAAGTTATTTTATACAGAACATTAATCACTGTGACTTCAAAATTAGCCTTATTAGGTTGCCATTTAAGTGTCTAAAAATAGCACCATGGTCAGAGTGCTTTTAAAACAGAAGTGGATAGAGAAATGCAAAAGCTCAGAAGGTAAAATCAGAAATTTTTAAGGTTTTAAATAAATATCAAACTGTTCTCATCATAAGTGGATGTGTTGCAGGATATGCAGGCAACCAGTTTCATTCACAAAGGCATTTGCACAATAGTCTCCTGCCTGTATTATTCCACCCGAGATTCCTTGTATCTCTGACTTTCTTCATACTTCATTTTCCATATTTCCCTTCAAGCTCCTTTTACCCTAAGTTAGAGTATTCACCTCCTTTGTTTTTTTTCCTGCCTCTTCCTGCATTCTTCAGTGTTTTTCTCCAATTAACTGAAAGCATCAAGTGCCTTTTTAGTCAGTTCACAGGCAACACCAAGCTGGGCAGACATGTTGATCTGCTAAGGGGTAGAAAGCTCTACAGAGGGATCTGGACAGGCTGGATTGATGGGGTGGGGCCAGTTGTACAAAGAGACCTTAAAGCTCATCTAGTCCTGACACCCCTGCCATTGGCAGAGATACCTTCCATGAGAAGTTGTTTCTGCCACGTCTTTCTTCCTCAAGGTGGGTGAATCGTCACACTCTTCTTGTACTTCAGTGTGTGTCCCTTCCATGGAGTGTAGTCCTCCAGGACTCAGTGCTCCAATGTCAGTCCCTCATTGGGATCATCACTATATGCACTACTTTAATTCATAGATAAAGGGGTTCTCAGGAAAAGTGTCAGGCAGTCTGAAGTCACAATATTTGGAAATTACCTACAGAACACGTAGTGATAGAGCACCCATTGAAATCATCTATGACTTGGCTTGCAGAAGGAATTAAAATAAAAATTTTTGGGGTTCAAAAAGTAATTAGGAGAAGTTCAAAAATGTAATATATAACTATACTCTTTTGCATTTAATGTGAAGCAGATTATGATCAAGAATGGTGACTCTGCTGTTTCTCCAAGGAGGAGGATCATAGCAAACATGAATCACCGAGTCTAAGGAAGAGTCACCAGCTTCATCAAAACAGTGAACTCTTGAAACATATAACGTGACTAACACAGAATGCTCGTGATTCAGTATTTCTTAACCTGTAACTTTGCATAATTGTGAGTTATTTTACATCATGGGATGTTTCCAATAAAATATAATGCCCCAACTCCTTTAAAAAGGAAGCTGTGAATGTGTGTAGCAATGCACGCACAATTAATTCTTCAGCATTCATAAAATTATACTACATACCATTAGAACAGTAACTGTTACAGTGAGACTACTTCTGTGCAAACTCACAAGGTTGAGGAAATTATAATAAAACAAATTTACAGTTTTAACATCAGCTAAGTTAAATAAATGACCAATAGACCTCAGAACTCAGATATAGACAGACATAAACAAATTTGTCTTCTAAAAGAGAATTTACAGAAATGGTCATAATTTCCCCAAATTTTAGCTAAGTTTGTCTAAATATTAGTTTTAACTTCCCTCTTTGGATATGAATTTTAAAAGGAAGATTCATAACAAACAGAAGTGAAAACTTGATTTCTGCTGTGGAAAGGATAAATCATTATTCTCACAGGAAAACAAAAAATCCACAAAAGTGAAGGCTGAATATATGTGTATTTCCAAAGCTGTGTTAGAGAAGAAATAGTCAACATTAAATCAAAGACAAATTACATTTCTTTTGTTCGTCAAAACTCCTGCTAATGAATAGCATCATGATGCATTTCTCCATGAGTTAACTCCCCCCTTTTAATCTCTTTACGTTATTACTGTCCTTCTAAAAGAAGAACAATTCGTAATATTAAGGAGAAAGTACACAGCACAAAAACATTTGTGATAAAAAACTATTAATTTAGTTAAACTCAGAAATTACACTAGTTAAAAGTATAAGTATACATTGCTGAAATAGATAAATATCAATTACAGTAGGAGGTTCTTTACAGATAAAATACAGGTGATAATATCTAGAATACAAATTACGAGGAAGAATGAATAGCAGTTCCTCTCTTAAAGGTGATATTTAAAGACATAAGCTTTCTTAGCACTTCTTGACCAAAATTTAACATACATTTTTTATAATGTTTAATGTATACCTCCTGAAGTCTGAAAGAAGTGAAAAGAATCATTCTTTCCAGAGAAAAAATCTGGTAAGTAAACATACAAACAAATCTGCAACCTCTGTTCAATTTAAAGGTAAAAAAGAACTATGCAAAAGATTGGGCTTGGGATGGTGAGCTTTACTGTATCTGAAACTACATCCTAAGGAATAGAAAAAAAAGAGAAAGACTGAAGAACATAAAATTACACTAAATGCATTGTTCAGACACTTTTATATTTACAGTAAAATTGAAGAAAATCTAAAACTGAGTTGAATTAATTTCTTTCAAAGATTAAACTAATCATTATCAAAGGGAATTATTTCTGCACAAAAACATGTGTCTTACCACTAATAACAACTATTTCACTTGAGAATTATATCTTGACCAGAACCACACCAATTCCTAAAAGAGATGTAAATATTGAACCTACTGTTCAATAGTTCTGACTAAGTTCTGACTGAAAAATCTTACAATAAATATCAAGAACAGGGCAGAAAAAACTTAGAGTTATCTTTAAAAAGACAGTTACAGTAATATCAGTGAGGACAGAAATCAAAACGTTGTTGAAGTAAGAAAAATTCTATTGTAAAACCTATCCCTAACAATACTTAACAATACTTAATCTACAGTAACAGGAGTCCTAGGAGGGAAATGTAATGGAGTTAGTCTTTTAAAAACAACTCCAGTAATTAAGAGTTTCTAAGCAATAAATAAAATCTACATAAAAAATAAACTCCCTACAGTTATGAGATAGCAAGTAAGGCATACATTTTGGTCATCAGTACAATTAGATTAGAAGACTGAGACCAAGATATATTGCATGAGTAAAAACTAGTCACCATGATTCCTTCTAAAAAAATTCCCAATATACAGAGAAGTGAAATCAAATAATATTTAGCAGCAGGGAGGGAAGAGAGGTTAATCTCACCTAACTTCAGAATATTTACATCCAAATTCAGCACCAACAGCCAATGAAGCGTTTTATAGGCGGAGGCAGGTGAAATAGTTGTACATGGTTCATTGCTACCTAACAAAAACACCGAAGGTCAGAGGAACCAGCCTTAGAAAAAACTGTCTCTTTCACAGACTTTAGGGGAGTTTTGATAACTAGATCATCTGCAGATATCTAGATAGTAATCTTTCATCTCAGTTGTTACAAAAATTTTACAGTAAATGAAAAACTCTTACAGTTGCACTGATGACACGAGTTTCAGAACCTTAAAATAAGCCATAAACACATCAAGACAATTTAAAACTAACTTCTGAAGAGAAAAATAAGAATTAGGAAGCAGTGAATTTGCAGACAAGAGAAGTATTTTTCCACTTAAGTCTAGAAAGAGTGGTTACAAAGTAAAAATCCTTACATCTAGCGAAGATTTCAACACAGGATCCCCAAAAGTGGACACTTCCATCATTCTAATATGGAGTAGTATTAAAAAACCCTAAAAGGTACTTCTGGTAAGCAGTCTTGTAACAAGCCAATGACTCAGTTAAAGGTGGGATAGAAATAACACAGTACCACAGTAGATATCATAAAATGTTGGATGTTCTTGCCTTAATGAACTTGAGCACTTCATTTACGAAGACAGCATAAAGAGATAACAGTCAGAGAAAAATCTATAAAATAAATAGGGATTTAAGAGTTTCACTCCAAGACTACGTCTGTGTATTAGTTTAGAAAACAGAAAATATATTCGCCTAGAAGCAGAACCCCTAAATAAAGATACATAAAAAAGATCAATAGACTGTCCCTGAATTTGATGGTTTCCATCCTTGAATTATGCATCACTGCCTGCAAGCGATACCTTCAATCTGCATTGCAATCATTAAAATAATCCTTTTTTATTAAGTTTGAGATGATGGAATTGAAGCTCCACTCTTCCCCTCCTATAGATCTAAAAACCTCCTTATCCAATGTCTGCATCAGCATTTAACTATTTTTCAGAACTTTCATTTGATATTTTACTGGTGGCAATATTCAAGAAATAACAATCTGCATCAGTGTTTGCAAGACCAATATCAGATTTCAACAGAGCCGTCACTGAAGAGATCAAGCTGCTCTACCTCTCAGATATGTTTTATCAGTCTATCTTAAGATGAGTAAAGACAATATTGTAGCAGTTTATGCTCATTTAACATTAGGAAGATTGATTTTCTTTTCTCACTCCCCACAGCCACATGGATTAGAAACTCATTTATTTCTCTTTGTTATGAAAACAGAATCTGAAGCGGAAGTATGTAGCAAATTCAAAAAGAAGGATAATTATGCAACAAGTAAAACGCGGCATAATCTCATTACACCATAGATAGGTTTTGACAGTAAGAGCGACAAGAACATTTTGAATTAAAAGTCAACAAAATTAAAATGCATAAAATGAAATACATTTTAACATAATGTTTAACTGCAGCAAGAAATAACTGAAGTCTAAGGCCTAGAAAAATTTAGAAATTAATCAGTTCTATGTATGGATCTAAGAACAGAATTCACTTGACAGGATACAATAATACAACACAAGTTCCAATATTCTTCCTTTAGTCGAAGCTGCCAATCACTGGGAATCATGAAAAGATGCAACCCTTGTCTGAAACCATATAATCCACTTTTTCGTGTAGACTTTGGACATTGTCTCTCTGGTATTGTATCCTTTGCTCTCATTAAAATTCACATAAATAGAAGGTGATGAGCTTATTATTGGTTTATTAATTGTCATTACTAGTTACAAAGCTAGTTAGAGATAAACAGATTAGAGCATCAGAAACTAGACTCTGATTTTGATGAACAAAAATTAAATATCACTTTTTTTCTTTTTTTAAATAGACTGGGATTTGCCTGGTCAAGATTTTGATTTCTTTGTTTGTTTTGTTCTATTCGTACATCATATTAAATGTTCCAGAAAAAATAAAGCAAGTGTTTTGTTTTATTTTGTTTAGTTTTGTTTACCGTAACTAAAAGCCAAGTTTCACACACTGGGATCAATACTTTTGGGAAAAGAAGCTTGCTATACACAGCAAGACAAAAGAGATTTTGTAGTACATTTTTAATCCTCAGAATAATTCCTTATGTCTTAATGGAGTACTGCTAAGGCTAGATTGTTAATGTTCGTTTGCTTTTTACTGTCTCTCATCTTGTCAAGAGCTAAATTACTTTGTATATTTAATTATCTAAGCATCTTTAGTGTAGTTCTTCATATTCTACAGCTTTGCTTAAACTCGCAACAATGTGTAGTTAGTCTCCTTTAAATCTTCTGAAGAAACTTAATTCTCATTATTGAAAGAACATACCCAAATGCTTTCTTCTTGACGATACTGCTTCCAGTTTTGTCCACTGTCACTGAACATCAGAAGGTAGCTTGTTACCCAGTCTGAGCTCCCATAACCACCTTGAGTAGCAACAGCAGTAATCTCAGTTCTTTCACCAAGATCAATCTGAAGCCATTGATATTTATTGGACACAAGTGGAGACCAGCCACCAGCACCTTAAAGAGAATGAAAAAGAGTGAAATGTATTCCTAAAAATAAGCAAGTTAACACAAAATTTGTATATGCAAAAATAAATTGAGTTCATTTGAGCAACATGGTCTAATGAAAAATGTCCTTCTCCAATGAGGAGTTTCAAACCAGATGATCTTTAAAGGTCCCTAACTCAAACCATTCTATGATTCTATGATTCTCATTCAAGACATAGTTGCACCAAAACTATCTTGGTGTTACTTAGCAAGTATTCTAAAAATTTATACAGATTACTTAATATTTGTAACCAAATATAACTATTATAAAATATTGTGAATTGATTCACACCCCTTTCTCTCTCTCTAAATCCTGCAACTAATTTTACAGAGTAATTTTCAACCAATTAGACTCTTCAGGTAAAAAAAAAAAAATGAATGTTGTCTTTTTATTTATATATCTCAATTTCATTTTATGTAGAGTAGAAGATCTGCTGAGGCCCTGTCTAACCTCAATGATTCTGTATGACTCTGTTCTGTGAGGCCTGGACAAATAGATTTGCATATGAAGCAACAAAGCACAGTTACGTGACAAATTTGCAAGTGCCTCTTAAAATGACCAAGAAATTTGTATGCAAAACAGTAAGACAGTACGAGGTATACACACGCAGTTTCAATCACAGGCACATCCATCTGCAAAGATAAAATTTCACCCAAAACATAGAGCTACACTTGCCCAGTATTTTAACTAACCCGAAAGATGTTAAAAGTGAGAAAGACATCATATCAATTCAGTAGTCCTTTGTCTTCCTTGGTTTGTTTTTATTTATTCAGGTCATGTTACTAGCTTGCCTGTAAAGCTGGGTGGAAAAGGTCAAGGGTAGGTATCAAACAACCTCATAAGATAAAACACTGGTTTAGGAAACTACATTGCAAAATCTGCAAGTATTCAGACAGAGTATCTGGTGGGTTTCCTTAGAGAATGGTGTGACAAAAATTAAAAAATATCCATTTTTTAATGACAGACTTTGATTTAACTCAAATAAATACAATCTAAGAGGCTCCTTGAAAAGTTCTTAAAGCATACACACACAGAATCAAAACAGATATATCTAGTTCCCACAACAATCAGTTAGCTGCAATCCAATTTTATGCTTGTATAGGCTTCAAGATGTAGAAAAATTCATAAATAAATACTACATATGCTTTAATTCTGTTTAAAGTCATGAGTCAAGCTCTTAACATTATCTCTTCCAGAAGCAAAAATAAAAAAAAAAAATTACTTAGGGATGTAAAACTGTCACCTAAATATAAAATGGTGGGAAATCATACAGGTATTCATAAATCAGAAAAAGTGAGGTTCATTCTATAGAGCCAAGTGGAAAGAACTGAGATAAATACATAAAGTTCCACGTATGTAACAATTTCTTTGTCCACACATTTATGAGCTAATTAAAATGTAACAGAATTAAAACCATGGAGGTTTTCATTCTTACCCACCTTTATCTAAATCAGGATTTAAAATTTCATGGAAATATGTGATTTCAGTGGCTGCATCTCAATTACTCTCATGCAGATTCCAAAGCCTTATCTTTATGACCACATCATTTTGTCTTTTGGTGGCTGTGCAGAACAGCATGGTGGCGTCAAACAAGAAAACTTTGTGAACAGCCAGCACGGGAGGTTAAACAAGGGAGCTCGCACCCAGAAGCAGAGCGGTCCACATTCACATCATGTACTGTATCTGTGCCACGGAAGACTTAACTTTAACTGCCAGTTTAACCACCAAATGCTCTGTTCGTGCACTAACACTTACAGACACAGCAACATCCTGCAGTGCTGGGGTATCCAAAGCCTTCTCAGAATAATGAGTCACTGTGCTAAGTTTGGTGACATTTTTGAAATTTTCACTTGAAAGGCAGGGTTGTATTGTAGTCAACAAGAGTAGTCTGGCTGACTGTGTTGACTACATAATTTGTAAATCCATTCTGTAATAAAAATCTTAACTTCATGACTGCAGAAATTTATTCAGAATGAAGTAATAGAAGTTAGAAAGAAGTAAACAAAAACTGCCTGAAAAGCAGCCTGTTATGGCAGTACTACTTACTGCCAATCTGACATAATTACTCCTGTATTTAGTACTGTATTTTCCAGAAATTTTTGCAAGGCATGCCACCAGTAGTCTATAACCCATCATCATGCTGCACTACATCCCATGGAAAGAACAGAAAGAGACACAGATACACAGTGTTCTAATGCCAGGGCTATTTGATTTGAGGGATTACAGAAATGATGCAGTCCCAGAAGGCATCTATCAGCCCTGTACTGACCAATGCAATGTAAGAACCATAAAGAATAACCACTGAGCAGAAGCAGCATGGTATCTCCAACAGCCTGTACGAAGCCACAGCCTGGACCACCAGTCAGAAGCTGCAACATGTTTCCTGAAGCACCACAACACTGGTTTACATGATGCTTTCATCTGTCAAAGGCTCTTCAGGAGCAATCCTGTCTGACTATCCAGCAGCCAGCTGTCCTCCCAGCACCTGACTGCCACCTGAAGCATCACAGACACAAAACATTTGCCCAGTCTTGCAGGAAACACTAGTAGAGCACGTTAGCTTCTCACCCAGAACTCTTTACAGTGCATCCTGTCCTTGCAGCAAGATTAATGAGTGTACCAAATTGCAGCCGCTTTTGGCTGCAGCGTACATCTGGGTATGGTGCACAGAAGTTGGCTGTTTAACAGATGTCGAAAGGATCTTGTTTGTCAGACTTCATGCTGCATGGTGTGGATGTTTCTGGGGAGATACAAAGAGCTCCTAAAGAGATTCTTGCAGGCATGCAGATACCAAGTATATTAAACACAACTGTGCCAAAATGTATGAACACACAGGGATAGACTAAGATTTACCAGAACATAATTTTGTCATTCCTAAACTTCCTCAATTATTGACTTTGAAGTCTTTGCCTTATTTCTCTGACTTTTTTTTTTGCCAGTGTCTTTTATGTAAAGTATATATTTTCTTCAATTACATCTGAATATATGTTCTAACATCTTTTGTTGGGAACTAAGAGCAAATCAGAAAAATAATTTTCGAAAGGGAAACAATCTGTATCCTGAGTTCCTTTTTTTGAACTTTATGTCAGGAGTTAACCCTCTTTATTTAACCTCTTTATTTTCCACTCTCTCTTGCCAATATTGAGATTATTTGCATGCAACATACCAAAAATCTATATTCAAGCTGTCCAAGCATGCAAGTTTCATGCTTGGTTTCTGTTAAAACCTCCAAGCACTACATAGTTCCTTTTTATGAAGAACATGCTGACTTGATGTTGAACACACAGATAATACATAAAATCTTATTCCATTTAGTATTCCAATTTTATTTTTTTTAAACACCAGTACCTTTAAAATGTTTGTACACATGTGGTGTAAATTCTTTAAAGAATACATAAAATCTTATTCCATTTAGTATTCCAATTTTATTTTTTTTAAACACCAGTACCTTTAAAATGTTTGTACACATGTGGTGTAAATTCTTTAAAGAATACATAAAATCTTATTCCATTTAGTATTCCAATTTTATTTTTTTTAAACACCAGTACCTTTAAAATGTTTGTACACATGTGGTGTAAATTCTTTAAAGTGCACTCATTTGCTGAGCACATTTAGCAGCCTCATACTCTTTCTGAAGTACTAACTTATTTTCTTAACTCATGAATCTCTGTCTTTCAATTCCATTTTAGTAACAACTTGCCAGGTTTACTTGATGGCTCATAAGTAAATGGAGGATCTGTGGTTACTGAGAGGCTTGGTTGATTCAGCCAAGCAGTGATTAAATGAAAGTTTACAGCTACCATCAGTCACTTCTACATACTAATTAATAAATAGTTTCCATTTTATCTGATATTCATAAATAAATTGATTATTAAATGATGGAAAAATTTTGTAGGCTTTTGATATTTTAATGCATTAAAATTGATTAATTTGTGCTAGATTTAAACTCTAAGCAATCATGCGTCTTTCATATTTCAAGTTTGCCTATGAAATGCCATTATTTTCGATTTCTGTTTCTACAATGTTGTAACATTTATTTTCAAGTCAGTTATGTGAAATATATTGGAGTTTCCTCACACATTCTCTCCAAGCAATGCACAGTGCTCTTCTGTGGAAGTTATACAAGGAGGTGCCATTCATTAGTTTAGTCAGCAATTTCTTAGTCAGTTCAGCTGCCAAACTACAAACAAGATTTCAGCCTGTAATCTGTCCTGGATTTATGTACTAAACTTCCAGGAGAAGACTTGCTTTCCTTCAGATAGCCTATATTTCTAGACTCCGATTTTTATGCACTTCATACGTAGTTTAAATTCTGTTCTATTACTTTCCTTGGTTCTGGAGGTTAAATATTCTCTGCCTTCTCCCATGACCATCAATATAAACAAATCATAACACTGAATGGGTATTATTTCATTATCCTGGTTCCTGTCTTTATGTATTTTATTATTATTCATGTATTTACAGAATTCCTTAGCTTCACTGGGGTGACAGTATCTATCTTTATCACTACAACATTGAAAATAGAAAACTAATTCAGCAAAGCAAATAGCTACAAGAGGATAAAACTAGAAATGATGAAGAGAAGGTCCAAAACCTCAAATCAATGGTAGAAAATACCTGAGTATTGCTACAGTGGATTTGGAGTGCTATATCAGGTTTAAAACTCTTAACCTTGCTGGCAGAAAATTCAGTAGGTGATGCTTAAGCTTTTCAAAGTGGCTCTCTGTACTTATCAGGCTCCCAGGCTACTTTTGCTTCATTTTAAAGACTCTGAACTACATAGAATATAACCTGATTTAAAGATTGCCCCTTTGTATGAACAACATCCCACTTTTTGCTTATCCTGCTCTGTGACTGCCATTGCGTACGTTGTTATGTAAACCACAAAATAGTTCACACTCATACATGCCTTCACACCTGCTTCCTCACATGCAGTTCATTAGACCAGCATGTGAGGATTCTCACATGTGCTAGCCAGCACCAGGATTTATATCACTTTCAGACTCAGTCAATTTTTGCATATTTAATCGCAATAATTGCAAGCAGCGTATATGAGAAAAAGTTCAGGTTTAAAACTAACACGCATCAGAAAGGATGCTTTCCTTTGATTAATCAAACAGTGCATTTCCCATATGGATCATTTAACAGAAGCTGATTTTAATTTCAAGTAAATAAAGTTGCACCAGGGATGAATTTGCCTGTGCTTATTACAAAGCAGATTTTCCACATGCAAGTAACTAACAATGGAGGCTTCTAAAGTTTTAAAAAGTCAAATGAAGTGTTTTACACGATTCAAAACCCCTAAAATACCAAAATATGATACTATTTCATTTTTTAAGCTGAAAAGCATCCTCTTTCACCAACTGAGAATTCCAAAACTGTAAGCTTATAGTTAGATAAACAGTAAAAGGGTTTTGTTCTTTAAGTCTATTGACAGAAAATGGGGGTGGGGAGGAGGGGGCAACATCTGATAAATGGTGGCGATGCACTGCTAGCAGGTGTCAACCCTCTTGGCCCTTAGAAAAGTGTCTAGAGTAATGGTCCTGCTGGGATTAAATCCTTGTCTTTTACATTTTAGTTCCCCTATGTCTGAATAAGGCAATTTAAGAAATAGAGATCATACAATTAGAAATTTACATTTATAGCCTAGCAAAGTGAAAGAAAAGTAATTATCAAGAAGAACCTAAATAGCCACAGATGCCAAACAGCGTAAATTCACTACTTGGCCCATTTTTTCAGAAAGGTTATGCAAAACTATCAACAATGCAGTTCTGAGCATTTCACTGAGTTTCAGTGACAAAAGACATGGATATAAGCCTCGAAATTTGAAACCAGCTATAAACCGTGGCAAGCAAAACCGAGAAGAGATCAGGAACCTTGAACTGTGAATAAGAAATACTGGACACAGAATCATTTTTTCAACACACACTGGAGGAGGCAGAGAGGACAGCTAGATCAGAATCCAGTTCTGCAGTCACTGCTTCATATATAAAATTTCTGCATAGCAATTTTCAACCACATTTTTGATAGCTGTTCAACCTCTACATTTGATCTGTAGCAGGGTGCTCTCCCTAAGTGGGGATAAAACAGCTCAAACTTTACCATATTTACAAAAGTCATTGATTATAGATTGAGAGGAGGGGTTACACTCTTTTTGGTGTTGAAGACCAGTCTGACTCATTAATCACAAAGCTAAAGATTCTGAGGATGTGGAGAGCAACATTTACCTACAGAAACTGGCACCAGTGAGGATGTGGCAGACAAAGATCCCGATAAGGGAACCAGCAAGTGATAATACTCATAATTTATCTAAAGGTGCTGAACTAAAGGCTGCTGAGCTTAGACAGCTGGCTTGAAACATGTGAATGACAGTAAACCACTTTATACTATGAAAGACCAGACCCAGTTTTTATGGCAGGGACTTCTAATATGCTCCTTCTAGGAGTATGTGTGGAGATTCCTCCTTTGAGTGGGGACACTCCCTCAAGATTACTCTGTGAGGCTGAATGACAGAGTTACCCAGGGTCATTGCTATGGTTAAGTAAGAGAAATATCCTCTTAATAATTATTTTGGTATGTTTAATATAATTTCTTCAGTGTTGCTTAAAAAAATTATGCACTATAATAGTAGATATAAGTATACTATGCAGTAAGTAATTCTGATTGAAGTTTTTTAGTATAATCGTTATCATCATCAATATAAACAAATAATGTACATATGTTTGGCTTGCTGTCCTTAATCCTATTGGAGAAAGTTATATAAAGGCTTAGTAACACCTATATAATCCATTAGACATAAACTGTTGACTAAATCTTGGACTAGGATTGGATCCAACTGCACCCAGACTCCTCTCTGAGGAGTTTACAAAGCAAAGCATTTCTTTCTGAACTGTTTGACTCCTCAGGAGAATCTCCCTGATTGACCTTATCTGAAGCTTCCATTGTGTCTGATGTGATCTAAGCAAAATCCTGTTGTTTCCTATGAGATTATTTTCAGGACTAAAAAGTCTTTCTCATACTCACATATTACCTACATTTAAAACTGTCACACAAAACAACAGATCTTAATATCTGAAAAACCAAAAGGGCATTCAGTGAAGGAAAGCTCAGCTCTTCAAAAAGGATCCTTATTGCCAAAAGAAAGACCCATGTCTAACTGGTCTCAACCTATACAACCTTGGAAACAGACTCACTGAATATTCTGAACTGGAAGAGACCTACAAGGATCATCAAGTCCTCTTAAGTCACCTCTTAAGTGAATGGCCCCACAAGGGATCAAACTCGTGTCTTTGGTGTTATTAGGACCATGCTTCATCTCCACAGTCTCCTCTCCTTCTTATTTTAAGACTGCATGTTAGGAGGATATAGTGCGTTCAGCCAAAGTGTAAGATCAAAGAAATACCTCCTTCTTTAGAGATTACTAAAACAGGAGGCTTTTAATAGTCGGGGAATCTTAGCCTTCTAGTATGTAGTTACTTTCCACATGCAACAGACATATTACTGATTTGGTGGAGACTAAAAGCAGTTGTGACCTGTCACTTTAACAGTGTATAAAAAGACTCCATGGCTGTTCTTCAGGACAGTGTCATGGTTCAGTATCCTTCCGTAACTGGATTTCATAGGAAATCATTCAATGTCTTCATAATTTTCCTTCTTCTTTAGTATGGTTTAAATAATGTAAGTTGTATCTAGGAAACCAGCTGAAGCTCTCCCAACCATCAAAACGAATTGATGAAACTAAGGAATACTCTTACATATTACAACATTACATATATATCTTCTTAGCTGCTTTCTGGTCTTTCTTCCTATGTTACAGACTAACAGAGATAAGTTAAGTTCAATACAAAAAAAAGGTACAGAAACAGAATGGAATCTTGGATATATTCCAAGGAATCAAAAACAAGATTTCCCCTTCAAAGAAGTCTTCTGAATTATGGCCTCCTTTTGGAAAACAATACTTATCTTCTTATATTACAACAAAAACAAACTTGTTGCACTATAGAAACTCTGAAGGTCTTCAGTACTACCCCTTCTTTCTGAACATGTAAGTTACCATTTTCTGGATTGTTGGGTTTCCAACAGGTTTCCTGGCCAGGTTTCAAAAAATACTGTGAGAGAATAACTAAGATACACAATTATAAGGGCATGATATCAGAACTTCTCAATCACTGGAATATATCATGAAATGTACTGCTTGAATAAAGACTGAAGAGTCCAACGAATGGCATCTGATTCTGAAAGCTGTAAGTTACTTTTGCTGTCAAGAAATGAATGAAGAAGTCTTGCCTCTTAAAATCTGAAGAATGAGATGAATTTATCTGAGTAATTTCCAGAAATAAGTATAGATATAACAAGTATTTTTTGGCTTATTCATATAAGTTATGTTTTCTGAGGAGTATTTCATAGGTGGCGTACAGATCTCTGTCAATGGAAATCAGAACTACTAAAAAAATTCAGAAACTTTTGAGGCAGAAGATAAAAAGAGCTGTGTAAATGCTTCAGTCAGAACTTTCTAAGGGAGGTGAGTGTAGCAGCTACTTCAGTGGCCTCAAAGGTAGATTTTGTAGGAAGCTTAATTTTGTAGGAAGATGTAACCTTATTTTAAGATATTCTCAAATTGAGCATCAATGAAGAAAACATGTATGATCTTAGAAGAGAAGGAGCAATTGCATTTATTTTTTGAACTGTCAGAATATTTAATATATAAGGAACTTAACTTTCAAAATTGTGACAGGTATTATAAAATGAATATTCGGTTTCAATAATAATTTGTGACAAGTAACACTTACTATGTCAAGAGATGTTTCAGAGGAATTTTGAATTTGAATCAGTGCAACACAAAGGCACTAGGAAGTGGTGTTAATAGTAACAAAGTTTGATCTACTTTGCATCATTCAAACAGACGAAGGTAGATAATTTTGTTTCACCCTCCTTCTGCATTAACAGTAACTTAGGTGAGTGAGTCAGTGAATCCCATTTTACATTCCTTCAGAAGGCTCTGAAGACATTCCTCCTCAATTAATCATTATGTAAATATATTAAGGCAGGTAGTTTGATAAACTGACATAGTTTATGAAAAGGAGAACTTACTGGCAATTATTCAAAGACCTATCAAAGCCACTACTTTTTGCTCAGATTTTTCATCACCAGCATACCACACAGTGCTATGAACCAGTGGTCTACAGGAGGCAACATCTTTTGTGTGCATTGGAAAGCCCAAGTCTGAGTAAAAAGCTTTTATATAGGTAATGAAGCTGTAATTGTGAAGGACATAATCTGAGCCACTCTGAGCCCTTCTGCAGTGTACTAGAAAGGTGTTTTTTTCTTCTTCCAGCAGGAGACAGGTATTAAAAAAAGGTCATTCCAACAGATTTGTGCTGAATTAAAGCTCTTGTTCTTCACCATGTTTCTTAGGAAAAAGTGTTTTGGAAACGTGCCAGTTCATTGCAAGATTTACATCGTTCTTGGCTATTACCATCCACTTTTACTTGATGATGCTCAGCAAACTATCTCCCTTGCTAGAAATTAGGAATTTCACACAACTAGCAGCTGTACCCTTTTTTGGCACATACACATAAGCCAGACAGTAAAACAGGACTTAGTCTGGGAGACTGTCTCCTTTTTAGGAGAATGTATACCTGGAATAGTGCTGTTCTCTTTTCTGTCTAGTCTCTGGACAGATCCAGGTTTAGGATGCTGTATTAATAAATCCTGTTCTGTGGGAAGTTTGATTCACTACTTTCAATATTTAACCTTCCCTCTCTTTTTCTCCATCAGTGAAGTGAGGATCACTTACATCTCATCATTGTAAATTTTACCTGAGGAGCTCATTTTGTTCATAGACCATGCACAGAAAATTTCACGGGGAAAACAAAAATATTTCATTGCCACCATCTTTCGTTGCACTGCAGAGTTTAAGCAGCATTCTCATTTAAAATTCTGTACTGCTATAATTTCTAAGCGTTCTCATTTAAAATTCTGTACTGATGTAATTTCTTCTTGTATATACAGCATTATATCAGGAAATATAAACTAACTGGAGTGGAAATGGAAAATATGTATTTATTGCATAAAAATTTGTTACAATGAAACAAAAAACCCATAGCTAACTCAAATACACTTTTCATCACAATTTGATAAAGTTATACAACTTCTTCTAGGCTAATAAATTTTTACATGTTCTTTACACAGCAGCTGCTTTCACTGAGCCACCTGTATGTGTTTTCCTTGTTTGGAGGTCTTACCCAACATGTTACACTCTTGTCTTGCAATTTAAAGCTAGCAATGACAACTAGCCATAGTTTTCATGGCCAAAAATATTTTTACAATGGGAAAGATTTTTTACAGTTGAACTCCTGCAATTCTTTTACTTGTAGAAATTTTAGTATTTTTCTAACTTTCTGGTTGTTTTGCTTTCATTCATCCAAATGTGAAACAACCAGATAAAACCAAAATTTGAAACCAAATTAAACCTGGTTCTTTTGCATTTACTGCTCTTCACTCCAGGCTAGTGTGCCATCCCAATATTTTGCGGACTGTGGAAATGGAATTTAAAGAAAAGGGAAGAAAGCTTAAAATATTTTGCCTTGATCAGTTGGCATTAGTACCTGCGACACAAAAAGACTGTGAGTATTTTAAGTATTTGCCACTATGAAAATGTTCTGATGATGGTAAGGGTAATTAAGTTAAATTTCCTAATACGAGCTGCAATCTTCAGTGATGTGAATTACACCAAAACATAAAAATACGTGTACCTAGATTGTATTTCTCTGATCCAAACATTCATTTATGATTTGTGTTCCTGACTCCTCAAATGTAAATCCACCACTGGCATTTTAATAGGAAATACTGGGATTTATTAAGAACAGATTGACACAGGTATGGAATAACTATATTTTTTTTTTTAAACTGCACTGGAAAAACCCCAGTAGATGAATATTTCAGATAGTCTTACATTTTCCTTGAGGATTTGCCTCCTGCTTTGAATAGTGTTGAACAGCAGTATCACTGAACCATAAAAAGATCAGCAACAAGTTCCAAAATACTACCAAACTAACTCTTAAATGCCCCTCATATTTATCACCCAATTCTAATGTATAACTAGATGTAACATCTGCAGTTGTACTTAGGAGAGTGATATGTTTGCATACTTTACAACAAAATGAGCAGATGAACACCTTTGTGTGTCATTTTTATCACTACTTTAATTTCAATCCTCAGTAATTCACTTTCTTATGGTGGTACTTCTGGAAATTCTATTTCAGCCTTCAAAATGCTGATTCACTGACTTTAGCACCTGTTTCAGCACACATTGTCCCTTCAGTACAGCAAAGCAAACAGATAAAATATTGACACCTGCAGTTTCCAAGCAAAAATACTCTAAAGCATACATATTTAAATCAGAAAAGATCCATTTTATTTCCATTATTGTGGGTGTAAATTACTATATCTAGCATCAGGGAGACACTGGTCAACTCCATCTGTTTATGGGCCTGCATGTATATCTGACATACACAAAGAGAACATGACTTTTTAAGAAATCAAGTGCAGTGTCAGACTTCTGGTCCTTAAAGTCTGTTTGTGCTTATGTGCACAAGAATATGAATATTCTGCAACAGAATAGCAGATACTCTGTAGGTTAACTGAAATGTCTAATCTGATTACATCTTGACTTTATGTAAGGTACAAGTGTCACAATATGCATCTACTTCTGCAGTTCCACCTCAGTACATTTGTGAATGACTTGACCTACCAAGAACATAACAGGCTGAGACAAAACTGCTACATACAATATTCCCTGCATATACAGTATTTGCCTAGTTTGGTGCTCTAGTCATGACTCCCAACATTCTGTTCTCTTACACAAATATACGCCACATGACACTTAGCACTTTATTAATTCATATCTGTAGATGACACACTATGCCAGATCCTCAGCTGGAAAGATAGTATAACTCTCCTTACGTCCTGTATTTAGTTTCCAATAATGTTTTTCATATTGACCTTAATGTCAAAATATTGATAGCGAAATTTATTATGGAGCTTTCACAAGGTCATGATTTGACCAATCATTTACCTTCTATGATTTAAGATTCCTATTTTTATAAAAAATACTAAAAGAAAAGATACACCTCTTCACATCCAAGTCAATTTCTGGTTTTCTGTATTTGTGTAATATCTGTGTTTTTCAGAATTCACGGACTATGATGCCATTATTTCACCATATAATTTGGAAATAAGTCCTCACAAATAAGAAGAGGTTCGAACATTTTAAGTTAGATGTTTCAACATTTTAAACAGCATTGATTCCTGACTTAGTTTTGTTGGTGTAAAGCCTGAGAGTACAATAATGACGACTAGAAAAAATAACATAGGGAAAATGGAATGGAACTAGACTAATGGAATTTCATGATCAACAGATATAATCACATCTGCCTTGAATATCAGAAGATAACATCTTTGTCAGTTAAATGCTTACATTGTAGGTGGTACAGCTACAAATAATAGAGCTTTGTTATTGTTTCATACAACTTTTGATGACAATATTTATCAATTGAAGTACCTAACAATGAAGAAAAACTGCAGTTCCATTCACTTAAGCTTTGTCCCTGGAGAAAGCTTCATTTTTCAGTGTTCTGGATTTTTTTTTTTTTCCAGAGTATTACAATAACATTAGTCCTCATTTGTGATTTTCAAAAATAGCATTATAATGTTTACGAAACTAAATCAGCCAGCCTCAACAGCCAAATGAGAAATTCAGGGATTTTGTATGTATCAGTTTTAAGACAACTGGTGTATAACTAATGCACAACTAAGCTGTATTATTTATAAAACTATGTTTAACTTAAAAGCTTTTCTTGGACTAAATATTGTGTATTTATGCATATTCAGATCCTATCTTTTCAGAGCATCACAGCTTCTTACTTTTAATGACAGCCATTATGGACAGCAGAACTACTGGAATCAGACTATACAATATGTGTAAATAATAATAAATAAATCATAGTAGTGGTTGTCTAGAAAAGTTTCCATAGCTTTCAGAAAAGTAATATTACTGTGAAAAACCTTGATGGATTGAACAGTGTAACTTTTGCAGGCCACCATGATTCCAATTTTATTTTTTCTTCATAAGTACTATATCACTTAAAATACTGCAAAGAATTTAAGTAACAGTCAAAATGCAGTCAAAATCCAAAATGCAACCTATTAATGCTAGTACTGTCTTTTCTTGCCCTTAAGAATTAATTTTGTGAACTGAAAACTTCTTTAGCATGAACTTGATGAACTAGAAGTTTATCTGATATCAGCAATTATTGATTAAATTATTGTAATTTTAGGTATAAAATCACTTACCTGTCAATTATTTTCAATCTCTTGCAACACACTGGTAAATAAAATGTTAATTAATAAAATAAAAACTCTTTTAGGACAGAATAAAAGGCAAAAATATAGCTATTAATAGCATGTGACCAGACAATATTTGTGTTCCATTTATATCCATATCTATGTAACTACTTATTCCCAACTGCAAGGTAATGTGTAACAGCATTATTGTTGTGGTGCTGCTCTTTATGTAAAAACATACACATACTAGTTTAACTAACTGTATATCTTTAACCATTATCCTGGATGATAGAGTATCCAAGATTTTCTAGATAGATATTGAAAAAAAAATTGTTCTGTTCTCTCTGCTCTTTTTTCCTTTAACCTGTAATGTGTTATGGAACTGCAGACTGCTTTGAATTGAAGATTTGGCTCTCTACACTTTAAAGACTATTAGAAGTAGATTATTATGATAAATATTACAGATGTATATATGTGTAGACATTATATATAGACATATATTATACATATACACATACACACACAGACACACATACACACTAAAAAAAGAGAAGCTGAAAGTATCCATCAGAAAAATCACATATATGTATATATACAGACAGATCCCTTAATGTCCCTTAAAGTCTACAAGCATATTACTTATTTGGTATAGGAACATCAGGTGGCTAAGGAATGTAAATTGCTAACTGGATTGCAAATGGATTTAGGAATTCAAGAACTGACTTCTACTTACTCCTGGGTAGTCTGAAGAGATTTAGTTAAGGATTAAAGCCAAATTGATTAAAAGCTGTCCAAAGAATAAAAACTCACTCTCTGCCTCTAAGAGATGTGGATTTAGAGCTTTAAACTTCTAATTCACATGTTATGTATATTACACTTTTGTCCACATGATAATATTTTATTTTTTTGGTTTTGCAGATTTTGGTCCTTACGAGGAAATTTTGCCCACTTAAGCAGGGGAATGAAGATGTAGCACAGTAAAGATTTCTTCACATTGAAAACTAATATTTAGAGAATATTGATCCTTGGTATTAAAAAAATAGATTATAGTGAAACTGCTAATTAATAACTAAAGGTGAATAGTTAATTAATTGTTCATTAATATTTGAATCTTTGTTTTTAGTTGTCATTTGTAGAAAGAAATAACCTTTATTGTGCTACCAGTCTCTTCTTTTACTGGGCTATAACAAAATCACAAGGTAAACAACAGGAAATCTTTTCCAATTGCTTTTGCCAGAATGTTAGTTTTATAGTTGTGCAATAATAATAATGTTGACTGAGTGTAGAAACTGTCAAATACTGCAGTTTGTTGAAAAGGTTATATTCTGCCTACCAAGGCTAAACCAGTTTCACATCTTGAGAAAAGACCAAAATAGAAGCCAAAACCCCCCAAAAAGCCTATGACACACTTCAAAAATTATGCCAACAAATGAAAAGGAATGCAGATATAGCACATAAAATTTGGATAGGAAGGTCAACAGGATTTCAATTCTGATAATCAAATTTAACTGGAGTTCTCAGCAAAAAGATAATTTCAAACAGAAATAAAACTGCTCTCCTAGTCAAGAGCAGAATGCTATAGTAATGAAGCAGATGTTAGATTAAAAAAGGGTGTTAACAATGTCAAATTTTTCACAAAGGTATTTGTTGGAAAGCAGTGTAATATGCTTTTCCAGTTTTGTCACCAGAGACATTTTATCCCACACCTCTCATCTCCCATCTACTACAGGCAGTCACAAAATCAAGCACAACACCAGGCTGCCCAAGTTCTTCTAGCTGTAAAATTTTTATATGTTTCAAATTTTAAAGTGTCATGGAGAAGCTTCTCTTCCAGAAGGAAATTAGGACTTTTGGAGAGCTATTAACACGTAACTACTTCAAAAATAAAACAGCTAAGAATGTTCTATTCCTCAACACTGGTACAGAGCATATCCACAGTATCACAGACTTACCTGGGGGTGAAGGGCAGGAAATTAAATTGAATGCTTTTGTAAACTACACTAGTATAGAATGACTTTGTGTAATTTTAAAATGGTTAAATCAAATACAAAAATATATGATAAGCCATACAAATGTATTATACTCTTACCAGAAAGTAAATATGTACTTTTAGGTAACAAAGTATTGGTCATTCAGGGGTGAAAGTACAGCCTCTAGGGAAAAAAAAAATACAACAAAAGAAACCCATAAACATTATGTTGCTGGGCTTTTTTCTTAGTAAGCATCTGACAATCTACTGTATGAGCTACCACAGAAATAAGAGATCTGTTAGCTAAAATTCCACTTTCAACTTCTATGTCTTTAGTAATTAAGCACTAATAGGTATGTTGTATATTACTGAATACGATTCTAGACAAAAAGTCTGAGAATGGGCCACAAATCAATCACAAACCTGCCCTCAGCTGATCATATTATGGGAGCTTTTTACAGCTAGATGTCAGCTCTCAATGTTGATTGCCCAACCATAGCTTGCCAAGAGCTACATGTTCTTCCTCCCTTATTAAGTTACATGAAATTGAAAAGATATAGATCTCCATTTCAAATCTACTGATCTGTAAAAAACGTAGGAAGAATTACATTATAGGAAATCTTGGTAGTATGGTTTATTATTAAGGTTATCCATTATTTCCAGGTATTTCAAATTCTGTCAGACTTATAACTAGACTGAAATCGAGTCTTTCAGGCTCATTTTCTCTCTTTTTCTAGTTCTTTTTTTTTTCTTATCTGACAAATGCCTTTAGCATTTCTATGATTTATATCAGAATTTCGTCAGTTATTAGGTGATGAGTATGTGTCAAGAATACGCTTTTTTCCCTCCCCCTTTTCTTATCAACCGTCACATTTGGCTGATATATAAAATGGAAACAAATGATCAAGATATTATTAGGTTATTAGTTAACTCTGAAAGGTCTGCCTGCATTACTCCAGTGAAGTACTGGTGCTACTGAGATTTATGGGCTAACACCAAGTACCAGAACTGAAATGAGGAAATTTATTTCGCAGTTCATTTCCATCTGCTTTCTTTAGCAGTGATGAGAAGGCCAAACATTCAATACAGGATGACAAGAATTTGATCAAAGATGAGAAGAATAGATTGGTACAAATCTGTGACTTTGACTGGACTTCAGTTATAGAAGTTTAAAATAACCGCACCAGATTAATCATTAAAACTGAATGTGTGAGTATATGAAGGAAGTCTTTAAGTAAGCTGAAAAAGGGAATGGTAATGAATGACACTCAGAAAGAATAAATTGTGGTCTTGGAAAGAACATGTTCTCTGACTGATGGTTTATTTTCATTTTGGGTTTTTTAAATCATTTTTCCCCCCTAAATATGGATGCTTTGAGATGAAGAAAAAAAAAAGATCAAACATATTGCACAACTGGAGGATATTGTCAGTAGCAAACTTTTTGACATGGATGGAGTTACTATGATACTATTTGCTTTTGACTCAATGAGAATTCAAAGGCTCACTGGTACCAAAACATTAATCGTTTGCAGGTAGTATTTCATTTCCATAGGGATTTTGAGATGGAAAATGTATTCTAATAACTATTTTCATGGTGAGATATCCTGTATCTGTAAGATCAGTTCTTACTTGTGACAGTCACCCAGGAAAACTGCCTTCATATTTGGTTTGAATGTCTGGTAGTTCAGCTGTGAAATTGAGTCCAGGCAGTCCTGAACCTGGACTAAAGGCCAGAAGGACATTTGTAACCATGTAAGCCAAAACTGCCTCAGCACGTACAAAGATCTCTTCTGATCTTAGAAATTGTGTAGAAGTTAGAGAAATGAGTGTAAAAGGCACATGAAAGGACTTGAAGCTACTACAGATGGAATACAACCAGAAACTGTACTGGGAATATGGTCTTCTCTAAAGCAAAATTTTGGCATTTAGAAAATTCTTCTTGTTTGTTGTTATGTATGCCCTCCCAGGACGAGGCTCCAGCTGCTTCAGATCCTGGCACTAGCCCAAACAGTCCAGCACTATTCATAATGCCATTCCTGGTGTTATAATTTTGTGTGCCATAAATCCCAGTTCAGTCTGAACTTTACCAATTTTTTCCTGGTTTCTTTGCAATTCCCAGTCCCAGAAAATGATGAATATCTGAGGGAGAACTGCTTAACAGTGGCTCGCAAAATCTCACTCTAGCTGAAAATACTCTCTTTGAGACTACAGTGAGAGGCATGGATCAGTCAAACAGATGAATCTGGAAACAAGATTTTAAGAATTCTGTGAAACATGAACACAGACAACTTTTCTGTATTTGTGAGAGAAAAAATATCTTGCATGCTCTTAAGAAATGAAACCAAAGCCATGGCGGGTTTTGTGCTTTCTCGTTTGAATGTGAAGAATCCTATGCATGGTCCCTTTAGCATCTCTACTCACAACAGTCTGATTATGTTAACCTGTGTTTCCACGTAAACATATCAGAAAACTTAAAGGACCCAATTATGATCACATAATTAATTTTATGTGACGAATACTTATATAACAGCAAAAATAAGAAATTCTTTCTTGCAGTTATAAATAGAATGTGAAATGGCTTTTTTTGTTTGTTTTCTTTTGCTCTTTTAAAAAGGAAATAAGCTGAAATTACTTTTTTTGTATCTATATTTACTTATGTCTCTAGTACTTGCATTTTGCGAAAGATTAAATGATAAAAGCTTTTCCATATTTCTGCAGGCTAGAAAAATAATCAAGCCTTCTTACTTATCCAAAACACAAAACAATCCCTTGAGGAAACACAGTCAACAATGTAATGACTTGTGAAATCTATGATTTCAATGGGTCGTTTCATTTTTGCCTGAACTGCTCTTTCATGACTACTCTTCTAAGCTTACCAATTTCAAGGTCAACTTTTTGCTAAATGTAGACAGCTGGCCTTCTGCATCAAATTAGAAGCTAGTCCTGTGAGTATATACAGAAATCACTTATTATACACTGATCTCCCTACAAAATGTATTTTAAAACTATTAGTGCCATTAGAAGGTGCGAAAAAGGTAATATAGAATGAAGTCCAGGTAAGTAAAAAAAAAATTTTTCAATTATGTGAAAAAGACCTTATACCTAAATATGCTCACAGTGTTAAAGTGCAAAAAAGCAGAATCACACAGAAAACAAACCCATTGAACTTTAAAATAAAAGAATCCTGATTCATCATTGAAAATCAATAGCAAAACCAAAATCTGTTCTGGTTTATTGTATTTCAGATTATGTATGAGGCACACATACTTAATGATCAAAGAGCTTTTACTCCTATTCCTATTGAGTATTTGCTTCTTAGCAAAATGAAAATGTAAATGGCTATGGATGTGTTAAACTTTGCAAAACTGTCAGAATACTTACATTTTAGTAATTCAGAATAGTTTATCTCTAATAGCTTTGAAAGACTATAAAGCAATCACTTTTTAAGGAAATTGAAGATCTTTTCTACTACCAGCTACATTTGGGAGCAATTAGTTTCTAAAAAGGAAGAGGTGTCTCTTTTGCTAACTAGTGTTCACTCCACAATGCAATATTCTTTTCAGCAATGTAATGAGTCACCTAGTTATTACAAAAAAAAAAAAAATCAAAAGGATATTCAGTTAACAAGGTGGTTATTTGGGAGACCACACTGAAGATCTAAAGAGATAAAACAATATCTTAACAAAGGACTAAACAAAACAATGCTGCATGCATTGTCCAGAATTCTTACAATGAATGAAGCTAAAATATCTATTTAAACTCTCATGGTTTATTAATCAAAAAATGTTTAAAAGATATCTTGAAGCTTATAAGATATACGATATCTTGAACGGTCTACTGAATATCTTATTAAAAAACTTTTGTGGAAAATGAGCTGGAGTAAAAGCAGAAAAATCAAAATTATTTTTAAAAAAAGATGGATTTTTTGAGTTCTTTCTCATTCCAAACCAACCCTGATTTTGTTTGATTTAAGGTACTTCTACAATATTTAGGCACCTGATTTCAGGACTAATACATCCTTGGTTACAGTTCATATTTTGCAGTCCGTTCTATTTTGTTTATTTTTGAGCTTAATTTAAAAAATCAGTGATTTTATTTATTCTCTTAAACTGCAGACATCCTATTTCAGAATTAAAGACATACAATAACTTCAAACCAAGGGTTCTGCTTGCCAGATGTAAATCTATTATCCCCCTCAAAACCAGCAAAAGTGAAGATCCCACTTCATCCCTTCATTCTATATTTAGAAAACAGGTGCACTTCAACATGAGGCAGCTTAATCCCTTTTAAAATGTTAGAAGTTGAAATATCAAGGCTGTCTGAAAACTGATTTATCAGTGAGCTCTTGCCAGTGTGTTTTTGACAATTTACGCTTTAAAATCAATAGACACTTTTGATTTTCCATCAGAAAGACATTCATCTTTCTATAGCTCAAGGATATAATATTAAAGGAAGACTTCGGCTGCTTTATGTCTAAAAATAATGAGCACAACTTTTAACCATCACTCACAAAACAACACAAGTAAGCTATAATGCTGAAAAGATTTTTGATGGAATCTATTTATACATTTGTTTAATATTTTTATTCAATTATTACAATTATTCTAACATTTCCTTTCAAAAATTTAGCATTTTCAATTGAATTTCACAGTATTACTGAAACTAAACAACTGTCATCTGAAATGATGCTAAAAGCACAAAGGGTTCTGGATTGTGTCTGTGTTCAAATTCCCACCCTTGTGTTTCTCTTCTTGCAGCTGGCAACACTGGAGGTCTCAGTAGAGGATGTTTTTAAATCAATGCCTGATCAATGACACTAATTAGGTACTTAAAATCTCATCTGCACTTCAAAATTGTATTAGCTATACTTGTAGTATCCTGCTCACACAAGGTATTCAATAATGTATCTGTTACATTTGAGAAATTTTAAAATAAGAGAGAATTTCAACTTATCAACAAAAAAAATGATGACTAAATGGAGATAATATTTCTCTTATTGTATTAACCTCCAGTCTTGGCCCCTATTGAACAAAACATGTTTTTTCAGTCTTCAGAGTCCTTTTTCAAAAATTGAACCTTGCAGTAAAATACTAGCCTAGCAAAGAAGCAAATGATCTTAACTAAGACCTTCTCATTTTCCTGAAGATTTAGTTAGTACTAGTTTCTCATGCCTTTTTTTTTTATTATAATTATTTTTCGCAATAGACTCAAAACTCTCTTTTGGATTCTGAATCTTGAAAAGTCTTGAAGATTCCTATTGAACTTTCAGGTTCATTATATGATTTTGAGAATTAATAATTGCTTTTGAATACAATAGATTACTGGTCCTGAGACACATTTGTTAATGTAGGCAACAATTTTATAATTTGGATTTTACTTTGAATTTTTATTTTGGGTTTTCTTTCAAACCTACGTCTTCAAACAGGATTATTTAGGGTTACATTTCTTTTGCTTATCTTCCAAAACAATTTCAAATTAGCCTTGTGGCAATGATTTTGTGAAATATAATCATAGCAATGTAGAATCATCAAGAATTGCAAAATGTAATTTTTTTTTCTGTTCCTTTGCAGGTCATACTATTTATCAATGACCTCTTTGTGTTGTCATGCAAATGGTACAGGGCATAATCTGTGAGTGAGACATTCTGCAATCCATGCATGCTTCAGGCAGACAGCAACAGTGATACACAGGTATCTCTGACAGCAGCACCATTTCTATACAAGTTAATTCTCTACTGAAGAATTAGAGAATACCTCAGCCAGAATATATGATAAATTCACTAAAACCACTCAGTTTCTGCTCTCAGAATGTTTGCAGATTTGACTTCTGCAATGGTTATCACTGCATACTTGCGATTTCAGCATGTTAAGACACTGAAAAATAAAACACCCCAACCACTTCTCACAAAAAGCCTGAACTGAGACATTAATGTAAACAGGGTGTCCTTTATTTTCTTTCTAGACACAGTCATGATGAGCTTAATGCACAACTGCATTTCAGTTCTCAAACACAGAATGAAAACCACATTAATATGTAGAATAAATGACTATAAAATGGACAACCTTCCAGCCCCCCAATTCCACACATACATCCAAAAATAAACAACCCCCCTAAAAAGAACTCGCCCCAGAACAACAAAAAATATAATGTACTTATGGTTAAGACAAACAAAACAGCAGTAGTGCTGGTAGTCTAGATACATTCATATACTAAATAAAGGAAGATGACTGTTTTTCACCAAGATACTGAAGACTGAGCAGCTTAATTTACTGAAGACCTTTTAGTTTCATTTAACATAGTTCATAAGCTATAATTTAAAAGTACCGATGTGACACTAGGAAGAGACCACAACAACAGAAAGAAATTATTTAAATTCTAGAATCTTCAAGACACTGTAATTTAGGTCCCTAATATTTAAAATTGAAGGAACATACAAAATCATACAAAGCAGCTGGCGTGTCATAGTATTTACGGAAATTTTAAAACCCAAAGGTGAAGGCTTTTTGGAGCATCCACAAGTTCATAAATCATTTAGCTGCAGAAAATAACTAACAGAAATACCTTTGATCCTGCAAATGACAAAAATATTATTTTTAAGATGTATTATAATCTATTGATTCTTAAATGGCATTCATATATGAACTGAACTTTGTATTAATAAACTTACCACAGAATTTATGATAAATCATGAGAGAGGAAATGAGGAAGGACGCAAAAAGTCTCCAAAAAAGGGTACTTTCGTAAAGGACTTAAAAATATTTATAGAAATTTTACTGATTCCATCCAAATCAATTCTGGTCACTCTACTTCACTATCTATCATCATGCCATGAAATAATAAAAAAACACACTCAAAATTACATTATCACTTGTATTTGTACATCAATAATCCTGCTAATGTAGTTATTTGACCTTTTTCTACTGGTTTAAGTCATTGGGAGGAGTTATAGAAGCAACTCTCTTGAGACTGAAGAGAATCATAAAGTCAAGTACACAAAGTTGTCTTGCAAGCTCATATGGCCAAAGCTGGACTGTTGTAGTTTCGTGTGATATTTATACCAGGAGAAATGACTGGAATTAATTCCAACAAGGAATGGACAAGGATGTTAATGTGCTGTTATATGCTTCTCTGTAGAGCTGAAACCTTTTTTATACCCTCTTTCAATTATCTGCATCAAAATAATTTATTATAACCTCTCTGGTTATCAGTCAAGCTACTGCAACAGCAAAATTGATTGAAGAATGATGGATAGACTTCATTGTTCACTGACAATCTGAAGAAAATAGAGTAACAAGTATATATTTGTTTTATTTTACACTAATTTTCATGATCTGGCACTAATTTCTGTGTCTAACTCTTTACATACAACAGGTTGTAATTGAAAATTATTCTTCTAGAACATAAATTATTCCTGTTTCAGAAGAAAAAGAAATGGATATAAGACTTCTAGACAGAGAATGCTGTTTTTTCATCTGGCCCTGAGACCAATGAAATTTATTCAAAACAGCTAAGTAGAAAGGATTCACTGTTAATTTCACTTCAAAAGTCCAGAGCAGGACCAGTTTGTGACAGAAAATTTTACAAAGTGAATGAAGGTGGAATTATGTATGCAAAAATGCATTTTGTGCACATAATGCCATTATCTACTAGATCTCTGTATTTCACTTATTCTTTATTATTACATCCATCTTTAATATTGGAATGGAAATTTTTAAAAATAAAATCCCGTTAATGGATACTTTATTTCTATTCAATTTTATAGTAAAAAGATGAGACAGAGACAAGTCAAAGTCACTTTTCACCAGAAAGTTCTACTTTATATATTAGTTAATTAAATGTGATGAGTCTGATACTTTCTAGAGATATGTTTCATGAGTGCCTGATGTATTTTCAGCTCTTACCTACTATTTTCTAAAGTGGATTAGTTCATGATTTTCTGAATCTTTGAGATACCTAAAGATGTAGATTAGAATGTAATATAATAAATTTAACATAATTTTATAAATGACAATATTTAGATGAATTATCCTCCTATCTGACACAGAAGGAAATAGTATCTAGGATATTCATTTGAATAATACCATTTTGTAAGGCTTTGAGATTAATTTAGTCTAAGAATCCCAGGTTCTTCCTTCAGCCATCCTAGGATGGCACTAACATCGCACTACGTGCAGGATGATAAAACAAAAAAACCACTTCTTGTGGTGAAAGTTGGTGCCTAAGCAGCTAAGGAAAACTATTTTAAAGGAGATGTCAAGAGACAGATCCCTTGTCTAAGTCTCAGAACATTTTTGTAGGGCTGTGGCAGAAAGAATGTTTTATATTTTTATATTACTTTCCTTTGGAATTGAAAATTTCATAATATTTTAAAAGTTGGAATTTATAACACTCAAACTTACTTTGCACTGCAGCTGAAATCAGTCATTATTACATCATATTGAAAATTTTGTACTTTTTTTAATTTAGGAAATTTTCCGAAATCTGGTTTTGTCCATCTAGGAATTGGTGAATGCTCTTGAGTGCTTTTGCTTTGCCAGCGAAAAAGATTCTTATCTCCTTTACACTTACCCCAAACACACAGGACAAAATTGAAGAAAATCAGATGCACTGTCACTTACAATCTATTTTTCTATCCCCTAAAATATTAAAGGAGGTATGATCTTAAATTATTTATTACTGCAAAGCAGTCCTGGGAGTCAACTTCTATTCTGACTCTCTAAAAGACATCATAATGATTCAAGTCTTGGATAAAATTCAGCCATTATCTAAGATTTCAAAAATATATTACTTAAAACTATCTAAACCCAGAATAACAAAACGGCTTTATCCAGATTTTATTTTTTATCACATTAAGAAAGAGGATAGCAGACATGGGTTGTAGCAAACTTTAAGTAAATTTTTATTTGATCTTGCTCCCAAGCCTGTTCAAGGTTGCTTGTAAGATTATTTGAATACTGCAGTTCAATGCATCTTTTTGCAAAAAAATTTTTCTAATTTTTTCTATCCCCACAGCTATATTTCAAGTAGAAAAACACTCCAAAACAATTTCAACAATGAAGTACCCTTACTACCATTTTCTTACTTTTTGTGTGCATTTCGCCATGGATTTTGCTATTCCGATGATGAAACATGAAATAGCTGGTTGAAACCTTTTGCTATGCTTTGTTATGCTTGAATGCATTTTGATGACAAGGCTGGAATTAGGTTTCTGGAAATAACTGTACAAATATTCCTAACTTCTCATAAATGTTCATGAAAGCACAATGGGCTGTAAATATTTAAAATATTAGTGAATCTTTGATCCTATTCACTCACTCTGCTTAAGAGTAATTTAGTTCTCTCTTTTTCTTTTTTTCTTTTTCTTTTCTTTCTCTCTCTCTCTTTTCTCTTTCTTTCTCTCTTTTCCTTTCTTTCTCTCTTTTCCTTTCTTTCTATTTCTTTCTTTCTTTCTTTCTTCTCCTTTCTTTCTATTTCTTTCTTTCTTTCTTTCTTCCTTTTTCTTTCTCTCTTTCTTCTTTCTTTCTCTCTCTTTCTCTCTTTGTTTCTCACTTTCTCACCCCCACACTTTTACAATATTAGAATTGAGAATCACATCATATACACATATGAACAGAAGATAAAGCAAAACAAAACCAGCATAAATTCAAATTTAGCCATTTACAAAATAATACTGCTTCAAATTCTACCTTTATTGAAGCTGGTGTACTCTTGAGAATTTCTTAAAATTCTGCACATGCAACATATGCATGTCCAACACCATACGCAACTTTCCTATAAGCCCATAGAATTTCTTTAAGGTGTTTAATACAGGTGTTAAAAACATTTTCTATGGAAAAAGTGAAGCTGTAAAATGGTATTAAAAACAATTTCATTATTACTACACCGAGAGATGCACGGTAATGTTCTCACTGAAAGCCATCATTATTATAGGAAAAAAAAGCCAAAACCAAACTGATTTCTTCCTCAGAAACGGAATAGTACTGGACTTTGACTGATAACACAGCAATACACATCATTCGGTCTTTTATGCAGAAATCACTGTAGAAGTGCTTATCGATTTTTGTTTAAAAGCAAAAGATTTAGATTGTTACTTTTGCCTTTTTCCTAACGTACCTATTGAAGGCAGGTAAGTCATAAAAATATTACTCATGATGTTAGGTGGTTCAACTTAGATTTGTTGTTAATTTATAAAAGCATAATGATTACCATCAGACTAGATTTTTTTGTTCTATTTTCCTTTTCATATTCCTTGTATTAAAGCAAAATATCAGCTTTAATGAATTTTATTTGCATACTACTGAAATGGAGGGAGTAAGCTCTTCCTAATTATCCTTTGGTGACATACAATCCTAGCTGCAATTAGGTTTTTTTATTTGTCTGCCATTTTAATTTTAACTCTTAGCATTACATTATGAAGGCTAAAGTGCTTCTTATAAAAAATAGACCTTCTTATTGTGTAAGAAATGGTTTTTTTCCTTTAACTGTTTACTTGATGTTTTCTTTGACTACTGATTGCTAGAATTCATTTATCTATTTTGACTACTTAGCGTGAGTTCTCAAAAAGCAGTTAGACTATACTGGTTTATAAAAAGAAAAATAAATATGGAGTTTACACCATATTGAATAAACTATCCTTGAAATGTGCCTTGTAACAAAAAAAGTGCAATAAAGTGGGTGGTATGCAGTGCAATGGTAGGGTAAATGTTAATGAAAAAGACAAAGAAGTTCCATATATACACCAGAAGAAAAAAACCAGATCTGGTAGCTGTTAATGCATTCAAATTTTCAGGCTGCTCTTGAAAAACTGGCTGTGTAAGCTGACAGAATAATTAAAATACATGGGTTTCTTCCTACTTCAGGGAAAGAGAAAGCTGTAAGCCAGGTTTTTTGGCTACTTAACAACTTCTATATTCAATTTTCTTCTGTCATATTTTGATCAATTAATTTTGTGTGGATATGGGGCAAGATGATCACAGCCAAATCCTTTTCCAACTTATTTAGCTGTCCAAATATTAAGGCCTTCCAATGTTATGTTCAGTCTTGTAGAACAACCATCTTTTGAATTTTTTTCTGGTAAGGCTGCAAAAGTTAATTAACTCAAAAGAAGGCCTGCATTCTTGGGTATAAAGGCTCACAGTATAATGATTCATAGTGCAATTAATGTCTCTTTTTCAATGGGATTGGAATGGTGAATTAGAATGTGTATACAATCAGCTTGACACCCTACTGCAAACAAAACCAGAAGATGCTAAGCTCAACAATGACACAACCTTCCCTCTCTGTGGTAAAGGGCTCTTTCACAGATCATGGCTGCGAGATAAAACATCAAGAATTTTCAGACAGAGCAAACCCTCTGTAGTGCCAGACTTCAACTGACTACTCATCATGTAAATTATGGACAAACAGTGGACAGAAGCACATCCTTGATGGTCTGGGTTAGGTATTGGTACTTAAAATTCCTATCACTATCCCTGGCAGGTATGCTCTGAATGCTGGCCTTTTTTCTCTTCTTTTGGGATGCCTCATTTGACACTATAAATGAGTGCACTTTACTTTTTTTCTTTTTTTGTTTTGTTTCATTTACTCTTATGTGGATTGATTTGTAAAAAGAGAGCACCTCCCCTTAACATTTTTTGTGTCACCTATTCCCAGTGGCATAGAAAAACAGCTTAGAATTTCAACCAGACTTTCAGGATCCAGAATTTTACAACACAGCTAGGCGGTAAAGTAAGAACAGTAAGTTCATAGTACAGTACAGTAAGAACTTTTTTCTTTTGTTTGGACATGCACAAGATTTTTTTTTTTTTTTTGCTAGAGAACATGATAATGGAGAATTGCTAATTTAGCTCAACTCCCAGATTAATCTCAGTCACAGCTTGTAGAATACAGTTCCTATTTGATAAGTATGACCTCTGCTCTTTTCTCTAAATACTTTATAACTCACCCTGTTAAAGTGTTTATTTCACCAGGTATATTGATTACCATATCTCTGCATAATTGCTTTGCCATGATTATTCACTGTTTCACCAATCTTCATGTCATTATGCATTTTATCGTAAATGATTTGTGCTTACTTCTATATAATCAACAAAAGTATTGAACAAGTTTGGCCTTAGAATTTCCTTTGAAATTCTACAAAAACACCTTCATATAGTAATGATAAATGCATTCTGAGGTCCACCAGCTAGATCTTAACACATTTAATTTGGACTGCATTGATACAGTGCTATTATTTAAAATTAAAAATTCATACAACATTGCTCCAAAAGTCAAACTCCACTTATACTAAATCCCTGCATTTTATGTCTACTAACCTCAAATAATTAAACCAGGGGATTATAAATATTATTTTGCCATTAAAAATATTTAACTTCTATTAGTGTTTGGGGTTTTTTTACCGAGTTCTTGTTACTTGATATTTCTATCTAATTTTCCCTTATTGCAAGAAAAGCTGATATCAGAGTAACTACTTTAGCAGTTAGCAGGAGTATTCATTAACTGTGCTTGAGAATTGAATATCTGAAAACCTCAGGAAATCAATGAACTAGTAATAATTAAGAGTCTGAAGAACATTTAATGAGTTATTCCTGATGTTATCACTTTCCTTAACTGCTAATGGACTGGAAATTTTTTTTGTTATCATGGAGTTGAACCACATTATCTTTTTCCTTTACAGAGAGTGCTGAAATATATTCTTAGCTAGCTGTTTTACTAAACTTTCTCTGCTGTTATCATTTTTACTATGTCTTCATGTAAAGTACATATAGTACTTTTATTTTTTATACTACAGAGTTCTCTCCTCAATCCCTTTAACATTTCCTATTGATTTTCTACATTTAGCAAACACAGAGCAACATGGTTAAAGAACAATTTCAGTGCAACTTCCCACATTCCTAATAAATTTCCTGCTATTTTTTAACTTTACATTGCCAACTGAAACAGTGTAGTTGTATACGCATATGTAGTTTACTTTTTTAATTGATGAATGACAACAATTTTACTCCTGCTTACTCTGTGTGAAAAGACTCAACTTTTTCCAGTCTAAAATGCATTTAATTTTCCCTAACTTTGGCATTTAAAGAACAACACATATTATTGCATTAGAACCTCAATCTGCTTGTCCTAAATGAATGTTAGAAGGTCACAATCACTCCCAACCAGTCACATTGGCTGAAAAAAAGATTTGCTTTTATTCAAAGTAGAGAATTGTCTATATTAAAGGCAAACCTACTTTCAGTTATCACATGATTTCTTTTGAAATTGTAATGATGTGTTCATTGCTTCCATAAGATCACAATCAACAGAGCAATACAAGTCATATTTTCCTAATAACAGATTTTTTTTTTTCCCAGTCTATATGATTTAGCAATCATTTCTTGTGTGGCTAAACATTTTTGTTTATAACCATGTATGTATACATGTATACATGTACCATGTATGTATACACCTAGCTTTTTTCCATCCAAATAAAACTTTCATGTACCTATACCTACAAATATAGTCAGGTTTTGCCTCGATAATTCACAGAAAAGTGTTAAATACAAATTCAGTGTAGAAAATGTATTCCTGGTTCCATAGCAGGTACTGAGTCTCTACTCTCACTGAAAAATAGAGAATAAAATCTAAGTTCAAACTGATTTGAGATTCATTTATTGAAGACTGAAGAAATTTTCATCTCAAGTCACCTACATAGTTCTGCAGAATTATGACTGAATGAACCAAAAGGTATCTAGCCAAACAATGTGGGATTTTTTGCTTTTCTAGCTTTATATATTAGAATGTAATGTTAGAATAATAGAATTCCTGTAACTTTCCACTGAAATTCATAAGATAATAATGCACTCTGTTCTAGACAGAATAGAACCAAGTTATCGTCCTTAAGCATTCCAGAGTTGGACATGATATTGCTTTATGACAACCAAAAAACAAAGCTATTGAAATAGCAGTCCTCCAATAGAAATCTGCCACAAGGAATAGTCTTATTAAATTCTGCTTTTCATTGGAGAATATTTCAAAACTATGTTAATTCACTGAAACCCTATAATAGTAGAAGCTTGAACTTGCGGACACACACCCCTTACCTTTTATACCTTTTTATACCCTTTTTACAACTTACACTTGCTTTGGTCCACCCACGGGGATCGGGCCCAGTCCCTGCAAAAGCAGTTGATCCCAGGGGTACTCTGGGGAAAGGTTTTGCTTTCTCCATACCTCAAAATAAATTTTTACTTTTTCTTACTCTGTTATCCAGCCTCAGCCTCTTCTTTTCTAACAGATAAGGCACCAATATTATTAAGCAAACAAAATATTTGAACATGACAAATGAATAAGACATTCAAATCTCTACTCTGTTGAATACTGTGAACCTGAGGTATGCAGAATGAGAAGGTAGACAGTCACAAACTTCTAATTAGGCAACCTGCTGTTTTGTATCTACATGAGTTCAAATGATACCAGATGTAAGCTTATAAGCATTTCTAATGTGTACATACACTACAGGGCAACGTGAAGGAAATTATAAGTCTAAAAAATGCATTCTAACATGGAACAAACAACTTCATGGCACATGAAGAGAGCCAAATGGAAAAAGTTTTTAAACATACATTTTTAGGGAAGACCAATATGACGATGCTAACTTTGCTGATAATACATGTGTTTAAGATTCTAAGATCATATATTACTTCAAATTAAGGCAAGTCCTTCCAGGATATATAATTTCCATTGATATCACAATTTCACTCAAAACAGCAGCTCATGCTTAGCAAATTTATACACTAGGATAATGAAATAGATTGGGATATTCCTTCCTCACTATAGAGTTTCTATCTATCAGCACAGAGCAAATATTCCAGTAAATCATGGAGATTCAATGACAGAAATGCTTCTGGCAGCACAAAATATTCTTAAGATTTATTTTATATACTTCTCAACTATAAAAATTAATGTAAAATACAACAATTGACTATATGAGGGGAATTGGATGTATTTGAATGTCTCTACATAACCACCGCTGTTCTCAATGTATTAATGTTGAATTATTAAGACTAGATTTTGACCTAAGATGCAGTATTTCAGTGAAGTTTCCTAGGACCGCACCTTTGAATCACTTTATTCATCAGATTCCTCATCTGTAGTAACTTAAGAGAAGTCAGTATCCATAGATGCTCCTTCTTCAATAAGCCCACAGAGCAGCTCCAGCCAGTCATGTTGTCAGCTTACCGTAGGGCGGGAAATTGAGCTTCATAACTTCCTTGGGCTGAGACTACTCTGTTGTTCATGGTTGGTATACAAACACCAAAAAAAAAATTATTTGGAACAGTGGCATATGCTCTTGGATATCTAAATTGCTTCCATTTCAACCCAGAATTAACAATCAACCAATAAAATTCACTCACCCTCTCTTCGATTAAGCTTTGCAAACCCAGGGCTGTGACTGCTAGACAGCTCTGAAGAACTGCTGAATGATGACTGAGGCAAAGCAGACACCAGCTGATCATCACAATTATCTGCCAAAGAAAAATATCACATTCAGGTTAAAACAACAGACACGGCTTACTGGAACTGTAACAGAATCAACTCTGTATCTGAGAGCAGCATATTTCTAAATATTTCTTTTTGCTGTACTATCTGTAAAAGTATCAGTACTGAAGTAGAGCACTTTTTTTTTTACCCAATATTTCATGAGACTACCAGGCTATAATTTATTATGTTCTTTAACTGGTTGTACTTACCCACTTCTAACCTAACTTCTGAGATCAAATCAAGAAATGGTTCACTGCTCACTCACTATGATTTACATGAATAGCAACTGACACATTCTATTCTCTGTTGCAGCACCAAGCTACAACCTCAGCACATGCTTTTTATTTACTTTAGACCTGATGTCAGCACAGGTCTTTGCAATCGCTTTTAATGTGCAATCACATCAGATATAGCTGTTCGTAAAAAAAAAAAAAAGCCAAACTGAACCAAACTAAATAAAAAAGTAATCTCATTCCTTTTAAGCGCTGTAAGCATGACATTAAGGGAAACTCTTTTGCTTTGCCAATGGTACATGTGATTGATAAAGACAGCAAAAAATCATTATCTCACAATTATTAGTACGCAAGTCCTAACATCATACAGAATAAAACCTGAGGGTTTTAGAAAAAGAAGACTTAACTGCAGTTCACAATCAATTGTGCATAAACAAGAAAATGCTAATCAATACTCCAGCTTTAAATGCCTGTCCAGCTGAATTACTATACAGGGTATGTGTTCATTCTCCATTTAAATTTGAAACATATCAATTGAGAATCAATATCTGATCTAGTTTAGCTGAAAGAAGATTAACCTTAAAAACTCAGAGAAGTGCAAGCAAGTCCCTCCCAAACTGCACTGGGCTGGCATCTGTTCCTTAGAAAAAGAGGAAATTATGTCAACTTTTAGTCTTTCTGAAGTGGTTCTTTTCAGGACAATCACATTCTTTGGATGCAACTCATAAGTGACAAGTCACAGGTGAATTCTTCTTCCAACACTTCTGTTTGTCTACTAGGTTTCACCGTCAAAAATCATAAATATTAATTAATACAAAACCTTTTCCTGACTGTAATAATTGTTTCTGCTGAGTAATTATGGATATTTCTAATTAGCAGCAAGACTTTTATATAAATGTCCCAAGGGGATTTTTTGATCGCATTCAAAAAAAATTTTTTTTAAGTTTAATTTGGTTCTTTAAGGAAAACTCTTTCTAAAGGAAAGGCCTAATACTGGCCTGATACTTGTTAGAGTTAGAAGTGCTCTCAAATCTGATAAATAATATCTATTCACAACAAACAATAGGTTTTATTAACTGCTCTTGATAAACTCATACATGCCATAGTCTACCAAATTCAAAACTTCACTAATGAAAAGAAACAAAATTATTCTTACTTTCATAACTTTATTTCCTGCTCTAGGTTTATACAATAAAAAGGGCAAAATTTTATAACTACTCTTTACTGTCTAACTGCAAACTCATTTTTTCACTTCATTATCCACAGATTACATTGGCAATGGTGAAAGAAGCTGTGTTACTTGGGACAAATTGTCCAACTGGTAAGCACGAAAGAAGAAAAAAAATTAAGGTCTTAGGAGAAAATGCATTGCACCGCTAAGTCTTAGAAAAGAATCTCATTAATGAAAGGTTTCTTTACAGCACAGAAAATAGAAAGAACTTATTAGTAGTAAATTACACCAGAAAGAGAAGAATATGATGATGCTATATTTCACACAGAGAGCTACTTACACTGCTGATGCAAGAGAACACTTCAAGTGTCACTGATCCTTTCTCTACTGCCAAAGCCTACATTGCAAGCTTAGGTACCAAAATGAATATTAAGAGAAGAAAATAAAAAAGTGTTTTTCCTCAAATCTGTGTGCATGACCTACAATCACAGAATCACAGAATATTTTGGGTTGGAAGGGACCTTTAACAGTCACCTAGTCCAACCCTCTGCCATCAGCTGAGACACCTTCTACTAGATCAGATTGCACAGAGCCCCATCCAACTTGATCTTCGATGTTTCCAGGTATGGGACATCTACAGCATCTCTGGGCAAAGACCTCCCATGGTTTACCACCCCCATCATAAAAAGTTTCCTCCTCATATCTCATCTAAATCTAGTCTCTTTTGGTTCAAAACCATCACCCCTTGTTCTATTGCAACAGACTTTCTTATAGGCCTCCTTTAAGCGTTGAAAGGCCATAACCAGATCTCCATGGAGGCTTCTCTTCTCCAGGCTGAACAATCCCAAGTCTCTCATCCTTCCCTTATAGGAGATGTTCTGCTCCACCTCTCTGAACAGTTTTTCACCCCTCCTCTGGACCTGCTTCACAGGTTCTTGTCTTCCTGCTGAAGATTGCAGAGCTAGATGAAGCAGAATGTCTCATCTCTTTCATGTGCCTCATACTTTAATTGTTGATGTTCTGGTGAGAGGTGGCATATATTACAAAATGAATCACCAGGAATGAGATCATGCCATTAATACGGAGATAAAAAACTGCAGGCACACTACTTTTACAGCATCCCCGGGTATAAGTCTTCACAAATTTAATTCAAAATTTAAAAAAAAAGGTACATTTCCACTGGATGAATGATACATCTCTCTTTGTAATGTTTGCTTCCGTTAACTAAATTTTTCACCTTTTTTCTTTTTAATGTACATGTTGGAAAGGAATCAATGGTACTGAATTATACTACCCAGACAGTCTGATACATGTGTATTTGTGAAACACACATATTGCTTTGAGATATTCTCAAAAGAATTCTATGAGCACTTAGCATTTGTCATATAATAATTTATGTCAATCTTGATTTATAATAGAAAGGCACATAAAATTTTGACTATTAAAAAAAGGTGTTATCCAAAATCCAACAGTCCATGATGTGTTTTTTTGCCTTTGCACAATATAAGAAATGAACAATGTATCACAAATAGATACACCCTCAACAATTATACATTTATTTTACAAATGCTGCTATGCTTTGTTTCAGGAAAATTACTTCATATGAACTTCTGCTTCATTGCTTAGCACATGTAGCTTAAAACATATTCTTGTTGCAACTTCCAGTGTGCAATTTAACTCAAAATTTAGTAGGAATTCCAGAATGAAATCCAAAACACTTAGTAGCAATTGTCAAGAATCAGATGGTTAGCATCAACTTGTTTCTCAAATTAAATAGAAACAAATGAAAAAAATAGTCTCTACAGAGTGACAATTCTATATGGTTTCACTTACATTGGAGGACATTCTACACAATGGAAACACTGTCTGAATTCAGTGCTTTCTCACTAGTAACTCTTCATTTCTCTTGGATAGCCTTCCACTGAACAAATGAACACATCTCACTGCTGAAGGCAATGTAGGACTTTCTAATTATATTTCACATAGCTTCTCCAGGCTAAAGGAACACTTAAGTCAGTTATTCTAACGTGAGTTTTAAAATAAAGGATTTTAGTTAAAAGTTGTCCATCATGTAGCTTTTATTACATTTTTTGTGATAAATATTTATTTTTTAAATGATGCATAAGCATACCAAAAACATAAAGAAACCACAGGTTTCTGTAATATGCACAAAAATCTGGTAAAAAATAAGGTTTAGTGAAGGAAAGAATATATAAACAAAATACATATTACCTGTTATTCAAGGAAAAAGTTATTCAATTTACATAAGGTATGCCTTTCCATATACCATAATTCCAGTGCAAGTTTAATCAAATTTATAAATTAACTGAGGCCTTTTATAGGAATAAAACTCTTAAGTGCTGCATGAATAAATTATGCCTATGATTTGTCCTCCAGCTTCAAATACTATCTCATCATGCATAGTCAAAATAAACCAAGAAATTTTTAATACAGAGGTACCATAAATTACATAGATCATTCCATATGAACTACAACAATGGAGTTCAAATAGGATATCATCCTATAATAATAACAATTACAATAGCAATAGTAACTGTTACCATGGTTATGTTTGTAACATTATGGTTGATCAAATAAATTTTGTTTCTTCCACCAAAGCAGCTACTTGTTGAAATAAAATAAAAACAATTGAATACTGAGACAATCAGAGATTTATTTATTCAGAACACATAAGTGTATATTCTAATTTCTATGTAGTGAAAACCCACCATTTCATTTACAGGCACAAATCTTCTCTTCGGCAACATCAAGAATATATGGCACCAATTTTATTTTGGATGGAATAGTCACATTAGTGTTCTTCACCTAAATTATTAGCTTGATCCATAATAAAGACTAACAGATTTTTATGCTTCTCAATTTGAGTGCAAATTTAATCTAAATAAGCAAATGTCAACATACCGTGCTTCCTTACTGCAAGTTGACATGCAATAATGATACTCTGTTCACAATTATCTAAAAAGTCCATACATTGCATTGACACCTTAACTTTACTCGTGACATATCTTAATTCAAACTAAAACATCCCAACACAAGAGCACACACTAATTAGCATAGTAAAACTTCACTTATTCAACTTTTTCATGAAAATACTTTCAGCTATTATATTTTTGCATACACTTTTGTTTTCATAAAATTCAATTTACACAAAACTCCCTCAACAAACAAGAACTACAAATTTCTTAATTAATTATTAAACTTCTTGTAAAGCAGGACAGAAGTAGCATAGAAAGAAAAATTATTAAGATGTCTCACTTCTCTAAAAACCTATCAAGTTCTTCACTTTTATCAAGGACTCGAGGAAAATATTGAGTACTTAAAGAGCAAAACAACATTTTAACATTAAAAAAAACCCCAAAAATATTGTTCCAGTAAGCTACATGAAAACAAAACCACAGTAACAAAAAATAATCAAAGAAAGTTTTGCAATCTTTCATCAAGTAGAGAAAACTAAACATCTAATTATCAGACAAGTAGAATAGCTGAAGACAACTAGAAATGCAGTGACAGTAGAACAGAGTAGAAGAAGCAATAGCTCTGGAAGTCTCTAAGAAGTGTAATAATTTTCATTTTTCCAATGCAGGTAAGCCCTAAGAAGGATCAACTTTGCTATCAGATTTTGATAAATGAATATCTTTGTTGAAAAACTCTGTGAAAAGGAATGAGACACTTAAGAGACGTCATACTGTATCAACAAGACTAGTGCTTGCTAGAACCTAAAAAAATGTCCCACAAAACCTGCCCTCCAACAGGTGTTTATTAAATCTATGGTTCTGTCATGTGCACTACAAAGAGTTTCTTTTCCTATTACTGCGAAGACCAAATATTCTCTAGCCTGTCTACTCTTTTCAACAAAAGATGCTTAGTTTTCCCTAAGGGTGAGCACCTATGTCATTTTACCTAATAGAACTTTTAAATATGTTAATTGTGGTAATTTAGTCGTTGGTCAGTGTGCAGGTGTGGAGAGACATAGCGGGCCTACCAGCCTTGCCAGCTCCAAATTAGATCTTAGTACAGTACGCTTCTACCCGTGAGAAACAAGAGCTAGAACTGTAAAGAATACGGAAAGAATTTAACAGCAACCTTGCACCTGGTGTTTTTCTGGATGTTTGAACACTGATGTTATGGGTGACTAATAATAGAATGTTGTAGTTAATATAGCCAGTGGGTATATTGTATTAATTTAGTAGCCAATCAATAGGTAATATGAATCATAACATTTAAGAGTCTATATAAGATGTGTGTACTTTGAATAAACGCTTTTTCTTCTTCCCCTAACCTTCTTGTGAATTTGTATGTGTTGTGTTCATCTCAACAGCGACATGCAGGCTTGTAATTACTTTCAAAAGATTCATTGAATTTAATGAGATTCCTGCGACACAGATAAAAAGAGATTTCCCCTCTCCTTGCTATCCTGAGAGGTATTGACCATTATGCTGGTCCCAGTCTTGGTGAAACCTTCAGGAGAAGTTGACAGATTTACAGACAATCAGACCCCTTTAGTTTCAGGCCTTTTAGCTACACAACATGCAATATCACTTAATATGAAACTCGCCTGTCATTACTGCTGCTGCAATATGCTTATCCTTGTCTTTGCTTCCTGCACATGGATAAGTTATGCTTGTTCAGAGAGCCGAAGAACTTCACCTCAGGTCTACTGCTGTCTGTTTGTAGCTATGAATTTAAAAACAACTCACTACAAAAGTTGCAGTGTTTCATTCATGCCTTTTGAAGGAGTTCATAGCCACTAGAGTTTTCCATTCTTCAGTTCAGTTTATGGAATATATTAGGCATTTCCACATATTACATTTCACCTGCATATAGTAGTCAAATAAGTTCATAATGCTTTCCTTCGCTCAGGTTTTCTGCTGCTTACTTCTTTGAAAAATGTTAACTCTTCAAGCTGAAATTTTACTGGTGACTAGCTCAGGCTGATTTTCTTAATTTACTTTTTATTTAAATACAATTTTACATTAATAGATTTCAGCTATTTCTTGGAGGAGGTAGAGGAAGAAGGAGGGGAGCTGACTGCCCAAGATAAAAAAAAGAAGGTTTTAGGATTTTGAAAGAGTTTCTCTGCAAATGTAAAGACTTGATCAAGCAGATAACCTGCATGGCAAGGCTGCTGATTTTCTTGAATTTGAAACAAAATCTTCCAGTTTTCTGATAAAATTTTTATCTTTTCCAGATAGCAATTAACACAAATTCAGCACAGAATTCTGACACTTATCAGTCAATTGTTCCTATTATATTCACATCAGGCATGTGGTTTTTACCTTCATAAAATACATGGAATGCTATATTTCCTTTCCTTTAAGGAGCTATCCCTTTTCCATAATTGTAGTTATTTCATGACAATGAGGAATCAAGTACATGTGAGTACAAAAAGCCAAATTTCCTGTGTTCACAGACAACCTTGTTGTTGTCCAGAGGCATGAAAAACTTTTTGTGACTGAACACAAAGAACTTTAAAAAGACAGGCCAGAAGGAAGAAAATGAACACTGTAGTTATATAGATCAGAATTTAACCATAAAAGAATGGAAGGGATACAAAAAAATATTTCCAAACACACACTTGCAAGGTTCATACCTTACAATACATGTTCAATAGCTGGCATGGTTGTAATGCAACTGGGAATTATGCTTTCCTTAGTTTTTTTTATTTATTTATTTTTACTTCTTTATTTTTATCTGATTACATGAACTATTTTTGTATCATATATTAGGGAAAAAGAAGCATGAAAATCACAGGAAGTTTTGAAAATCTGCAAGAAAGTAAAATAAAGGAATTCTTTGTTCTTAGTACCCAGAAATCAGCCACAAGTCAGAAGCTCTAGCGCCAGTCGACATTAAAGAAACATTATAATAACTGAGTTAACTCACTCTGGATTCTCTTGGTCTTTTCCAGAAACCTTCAATCTATGATTCAATGCAAGGGAATAATCTAAAACTTATCACTAAAAATTAACTCCTAATACCTACTACAATTTGAAACCAAAAAAGTTCTTATAATAATTTACAAGATTATTGGATGAAGTCTTTTTTCACAGATAAAGTATTTTTTCATAGATTCCAATTACACTTTGAGTTTGTGAATTCAGTGGTGAAAGAGCATATGCTTCAATAGAACATTAGACTAGGACAAATTAGACAGGAGAAGTAATGGGAGAAATGGGTCATTTTCAGTTAGGATCTTCTCATTCACTTCGAAGACATATTGCAAAATTTATTACTTAAGCAAATATGCTGCAGTAACACTTTTAGATCAGCTTCTTCAAGGTGTATCCTATACTAAATCAAATAAGTAGAAGGGCATAACTTCTACTAGGTAGGCAAGTTTTGTGTCTTTTGACTTAAAGGCCTACTTCATCTCAAAAAAAAGTCAGAATGGCAAGATTATGATAAACACATTCCAAAAACATCACAGAATCACAGTTTTGTGGGTTATTTAGCTGTATAAACTCAAACTAATATTGTTTAATTAATATTTATATTATTGAAATATCATGCATTGTCACTTAGCTTTGGTGGGGAACTTGGCACCACAGACTACAAGTTGAAAAAAGCTTTTAGTATTAAAAGACAGTAATAAATTAAATGTTAATAAGTATGATCTTATGGATAAATAATTAATTCAGTAAGTCTAATGGGTTTATTCTGTGAGAAGCTGTAAAAGTCTAATGCAATTTATAATGTCAGTTAATAAGTTTCTTAAGAATGTGTTGTAGAAAAATGACAAGGTTTTTAGAGAGGATAAAAACGAATAAATATATTGTAAGGGAACTGAAAAAATACTTACAATTTCGAATTACAATATTCCACACTGTTTAAGAGCAAATAAACTTTACTATCAGCATTCATTTTTTCCCATGTCATTCTGCAGTATCTGAAACTAATTTTGTAGCACCATGAAATGTTCTTTCTCATGAAGTATGTCTTAAAATTTCTCACTGGATGATTAAATTTTCTGTCTTAGTGCTATGTCATAATATTTTTTAAAATTGGAATATTCTATAACAAATTTAATTATTTTCAGCCAAGATAACATAATCAGATAACATATACATTTTTCTTGAGAACAATAAAAGCCTCTTTACCAAAGGAGAGAGTGTTTTACACACCTTGTTACCAGAAGTTTGTAGAAATATTTTTTCCTAAATCAGCAGACACAGAGAGAATTCACACAAAAGGGGGAAAGGACTGTTTGTTTGTTTCAATGAAAGCTTTGACTGTGATTTAATTAAATCAAACTTTGCTCCAAGGTAAAAGGCTTCAGTTGGATTACATTTCACTCAAGAAAGAAACTTCCCATTCTTAAAGTTAAAAATGAAAAGAACAATTCCCTTCTACTGACGAAAAAATTATACATAAGATTTCCCAGAGAAACAAGCAATGAAATTCAGTGCCTAAAAAAAAAATTTAAAAAAAAATCCCCCCATTTAATCCATGACTCTGGAAACAGGCTCCTCACTACCACCTCCAAAGGGCTGTGCTGGTTCTGCTCTGCTTGAAAGTATCTGAGAAGCAATGAAACTCATGAGGCCCAAGAATGCTGTGGGCAATATAGATAAAATCCTTATTATGGCACTGTAGGAAAAGAGGAAACAAGAAAGTGTATGCACTTATTCATTTCAGGATTAAAAGGGTCAATACCAAACTGACTCCACTTACAGACTATAAAAATTTTCCCAGAAACCAAATAGGAAGCCAGTAATTCACACATACACACATAGTGTGTAATAGTACTTTACAGTTGTAAATGTCATTTTTTTTCAAAATTTTATACACTGAAATATCTTTACTGCTAGGGAATAATATCTTTTTTTCAGATGCAAGATTTGCAAGACAAGATCTTAAGTTTACCTTCAGGTGTAAACCTTTGAATCTTGCTGTCTTGTCTCCATACCTCAAGAATTCCTTAATAAGATAAATTCCTTTGGTCTTATTCTGTAAGCCTTATTTTCGAGACCCTGTATCACTTTGTAGGCTTACTTTGAACAGTCAGCATTTGCATATTTTTCTTCAAGGGAAGGTACAAGCACAGAAACTGGTAGCAGAGGTCAATGCTCAGGGCTGAAAGCAAACTGATCCCCAACTTCTACTCTTTATTTCCTTTCATCAGTTACTTTCCTATGCTGTATTTGTCAAACTTGCTTCTCAAGGCACAAAATGGTGTTTCTGGCAGTGGCGTGAGCCACAGCATACATCTCCAGCCATTCAGTGGCTGTTTCCACCATTGTAAGACCTTGGCAGGTCTGCAGAAGTCTGATGTAACCAATCTGCCTTATTTATATTTTGACCTGAGATAAGCTCAGTTGGTTAGAGCATGGTGCAAACAATGCCGAAGTTGTGGATTTGATGCCTGTATGGATCATTCACTTAACAGCTGGACTCAATGATCCTTCTGGGTCCCTTCCAACTCTGAATATTCAGTGATTCTGTGACCATTGTCCACCATACCATAGAGGCTTTACCTGCTTGGTCTGCTTGACTGCAGCATATATTTCCTAGTTATGGATAACCCTGGGGGACAGTGTCCATGGGTCAGTCCACCCCTTGACCATGAGCCCATCTGGATGTTGCATCTTTTCCCTGATGACCTGAGGCATCATGTGCCCACTGAGCCAGAAATAATCCACGCTTGTGTTGCCAGTCCAGATCCACCTGAGACACTTTAATCTCGGCAGCTCCATCCATCTGTCCATTACTGCGATGTTCTTCAGTAGCCCGACTCTTGGGCACGTGCACATCTCATGACGTACTTTTACAGCCAACTTCTCTACCCCAGCAGTGGTGTCTTGCCACAGTTCAGTAGCCCAGGTGGGTTTGCCTCTGCACTGCCAATTGGTCTTTCTGGTTTTCCCAGACACCCCCACAGAGCATTTGCCACCATCTGCAGGTCAGTGCAGAGGTGGAGCACTGGCCATTTCTCTTTCAGCAATATCTAAAGCTAGCTGGACAGCTTTCAGCTGTGACTTGATCCACTTTGCCCCTCACTAGCTTCTGTGACTTGTCACATAGGGCATCTGTTTTTCATGTATATCATCTGTTTTTCCCTATAATACGGCAAGAACCATCAGCTCATAGCATATATTTCTTTTCATTTTCTGGTAGCTGATTATATTCTGGGGCCTCCTCAGCATGTGTTACTTTCTCCTCCTCCAATGAAGATGATGGTCCAAAATTTTTGCCTTCGGGCCAGTTAGCAATGACTTCCAAGATCCCTGGGAGATTGAGGTTTCCTATTTGAGCTCACTGTGTTATCAGCACAACACACTTACTTCACATCGCATCAGTGTCATGACGTGTGGAAGGGACTTTGAGCATCCAGCCCAGCACTGGCAGTCAGGCTGCCAGGAGGAGCCAGAAGTTGCCAGTGACTGGCAACTTCCGTGCCAGTCACTTCTGAAGCAGCTCAAACCCCTTCATAAACTGCCATTATAGCTTTTTCAGTTGGGGTGTAACAGGCCTTGGATCTTTTGTATCCATGATTCCAGAACCCCAGGGGTCATCTTTGAGTCTCCCTGGGTCCTTTTTGCCAGAGACTCCAGAAAGGACAATTCTCTCCAGCTGTGGTGTACAGCATATTTTTCATATCTTGTCCTTTCCTGACTACTGCGTGAACAATCTGCTGTTTAATTTGTTTGAAAGTATGTTGCTGTTCAGGACCTCACTTAAAATCGTTCTTCTTCAATGTCACATGATAGAGAGGGTTTCCAATCTGAATGTAATCTGAAATACGCATCCTCCAAAGCCTCACAACACCTAGGAAAGCCTGCATTTCCTTTTTCGTTGGAGGGAACATAGCTGCAACTTTGTTGACCACATCCATTGGACTCTGACGATGTCCATCTTGCCATTTTTCCGGGTTCCCTCCACTATAGGGTTAATTTTTGCAGTAGCAAGCAGGGGGCACGGCTAGAACATTCAGATTATTCTATACCACCTCATGTCATTACTGGGAGCAGGGGAATAGAGTCTCTTCTCGTCAAGCAAGTGTGGCAGATGGGGCCGTGGAGTGACACCAGTTCCAAGTCGGAGGAGGAAGGGGTTTGGGTGACACTTGTTCCGAGCCAGAGGGAGTGGTGGGGGTAGTATGGCAGAGGTGGTAGTTGGGTACTGTCTATTTTCAGGGGTTTCCTTGGTGAGCAATAACATTTCTTTTCTTGTACACTCTGTCATTAGTGTTGTTCCCATTATTGTTTATTTCCTTATCTCATTGCTGCTTCTCATAAATTGTTCTTATCTCAACTGTTATCTTTACTTTTTCTGCGTCCAATTCCCCTCTCCAGCCTGCTGCAGGGGGAAGAGGGAAGGCGGGAGAGAGCAAGACAGTGGCAGTGTGGTTTGGAGAGTCTCAGTGGGATCACTAAATTGGGGAGTACCATTCCTAAACCATGAGAGTAGTTTACTCCTAAAAACTGAATTTACTGGGCAGGTCCCTTGACCTTACTTCCTTTTATGGCAAAAACTGGCCTTCAGGAGGATTTAGATTGCCTTCACCCCTTTCTCGAAAACTTCCTCTGCTGTTGCCTCAGTGTTGCCCCATGCTGTGCTGTCATCAATGCACTGCAAGTGTTCTGGAGCCTCATCCTTTTCCAGTGCAGTCTGAATCAGTCCAGGGCAAATAGTGGGGCTGTGTTTCCACCCCTGAGGCAGNTGCTGGGATTCCCCTGTCACCGCAGAAACAGAGAAGGATTCTGTCCCTACATATCTTGATGGCATCAGGGTACATTGTGCTCTGGTGTCAACTAAAGCCTGATACTCTTACGTGTGTGATGTGATAGGGCATCGGATCTACACAGTCCAAGAGATCCAACTGTCCCTTTCTTCTACCTGTCTGGAGGCAGGGCCCCTCTAGTCCTGATCACAGCACTCATTGCTCACTTCTTGTAAATATGAACTGAGGTCCCTTCAAGAGGACCAGAAGTAACATCAATTCTCCTATTTTTTCTGAAGGAGGACATGCCCATAGTAAACTGGAGTGGCATTTATCCTTGAATAATTTCCTGTGGAGCCTGCTCTTCCTCTCAACTCACACACCCATGCTGCTAGGGCAGAGAGGGGTTTTCCATCCCACTTCCTCATGTCCTCTCTGTGGCCATGCAGGTAAAACCACAGGTAACCTCATGCTGTGGACGTTCTCTCTCAAGCATGGAGTGCTTTCTTCCAAGAGCAGAGACTCTGGCCCATACTGGTGGGGCATGGGATGTTTCCTCCCTAATTTGCTCGAGTCTTTTGAGTCTGTCTGCAGCCTTGGACAGTCTTTCCACAGCCAAGGTACAAGAGAGGAAAAAAGATGATCTTCACATTCCCAGACTCAGGTAGTCACCTGAAGCACTGTTTATGTTCCTCCTTTCATTGACATCAATGCCAATGGGTTATTCTACAACAATGGCACACTCCATAGAAACTTCTGTCTCATGGATTGCATACACTGGACCCCATCTGGATCTACAGGGGACTGCTCGTTATTTGAATCCCTACTTCCAGCACAGCTAATTCTCTGAGATACTGGATACCTTTATCCATGCATTCCAACTGCTTGGTGGCATTATTAGATCGTCCTTGAGAGACTATTTTTCCCTCATGCTTGACAGGAGTCACCTCAAGAGTTTCTGTCCTCTTCCTAATCCCCTTGTCAATGTCCACATCCTAGGAGAGAGATCCCAATTGCTTGGCATCACCACCATCTAGTTTCATATCGTGGGCTGCAATATGCCAGCATCAGACCAGCCTGGTCATTCGGGGCTCATTCAACTGGCAGCTGAAATCTTTTCACGTATGTCTTAGCTCACCCAAGAATAGAGATTGGGTGATTATCTTTGGCCCTGC